>VNJQ01003038.1:0-226713 GCA_008042515.1 Drosophila truncata | reverse complement strand
TACCAAAATATATGATAGTGCTCGCTTTCCAACACTGTCTGGCGCTATTCGCATTCAAAAGAAAACCCAAAAACGAAAAGAATTACAGAAATGGAAACTAAAATGGACTTCGGCACCATAGCTGCCAAGTTACACCGTAACTATGGGCAGCATCTGAAGAACCTTAAGGATTGCTGCGTGTCCAAGACGGTAATGAAGCCACCGGCATTCTTTGAGAATTTGCAGCTGATGCTTGACGAGGAAACGGCGGCCATGACACAGCCAAAAGAACTCGGAACGGTGGAGGAGTACGCTGAGCTCTTCAAGACCCTAGAAGAGTATCCGGCCAATCTCCAGAAGATGCCCAAGAAGCGAGGAGAGTTGCACCGGGCCAACTCCACGCTCCTGCGCGGTGCAGAAACTTCGACTGCGGCTCAGGTGGATCAATCGACGGCCATCAACACGTCTAACATATCGTTGAGTATGACGCGGCTGGAGGAGCAGCCCACTGCAGTGGAGGTGTACAAGGACTTCAGGGCGTTCCAGCGCAAGCTGGAAAAGATCTATGAGGAGACCGCCGCCCTGGACACCATGGAATCGGTTTACAAACAAAAGTTGGTACAGCTTCAGGGCTTTGCCCAGCAGCTGGAGAAGCTGATGCCTACAGGCGGTGATGCTCCGCCGGACGCCTTCTCAGCCGATCAGCAGGAGAAGTTGCTAGCCCTGGCCGCCAATATGGAGCAGCTTAACTATCTGCGCTCCAATAGCCTGCCGCTGCCTAGTCCCAGCGAACTAATGGCCAACGGGAGTGTGGCGGCTCGCCTCGAAATGTTTGTGGATGTGCTCACCTATGCCCTAATGCAAATCAGTAGCTACAACATGGTCTTGATTTGAATGAATTTTGTTATTATAAAATATACTATTAGAATACAGAAGTGTGGAAATAAAGCCAATAAGAATGTAGTTTCCCTTTCCTTAGCTTTACAAATTATCACGGCGCTCACTCGCCAGCATCCTGTGCCTCCTGCTCGGCCTGAAAGCTTCTCATCTGGCTGACAGTGTCGCAGAGGGCCACCAGCTTGCGCACCGAACTGCCCAGGTGTTCCACGCGGTGTCTGTAGGCCAGGCAGCCATCCAAGGCACTACCAGTGTCCTCTGGCTGATCGCTGCTCTGCATTAGCTGGCGAAAGTTCTGCAGGATACGGACCACAGCCAGTTCGCACTCTGGCTTAAGATTGTACACCTTTTTTTTGGTTTATTATTGTTGTTCAAATTGTATTTGTTTACTATTTAAGTTTAAGTGTAATCCGTTTCATGGTGTTTGCATTACAATTACAATTTACTCATACACATCCTCCTTGTCGGCGACGTATTTAATAATGTCGGCAGGTTTCAGCAGCTTCTCGGCATCGGAGTCGGGGATCTCGAATCCAAACTCATCCTCCATGGCCATGATGACCTCAACGTGGTCCAAAGAGTCCAGTCCCAAGTCGTTGATGAAGTGCGACTCAACGTTGAGCTGTAATTGAAAAGCAATTAGCATGGATTGCAATATATTTGGGTATAGGAGATAGGCTTTGTTCAGTTCTTTTTAGTGGCGGTAACCATTGCACTGGCAAAGGCAATCAATAGGTTTTTTGGCGATTATTTTTACCTTGCAGGGATCGATCTTGTCGTACAGCTTGAGGACAAGCAAGACGCGCTCGTTGATGAGCTTCAGCGAAAGTGGTGGTTTCGCAGAGTATCTGCGCACCGATTGCGTTTGCCAGCGATTGCGTCTGCACTCCTGGTGGGTTTTGGTTTTGGCCAAAAGAAAAGAACGAAACACAAACCAAGAGTTAGTGACGCCTTGAAGTAGATAGTTTGACCTTGTCAGCGGTGACTTTGTCGTAGGCGGAGACAACCTTCAGCACACGAAACTTGATTTCCTCGATGGTGCTCTTGGCGGAGTAGCTTCGCACACCGAATTTCTGTGAATTACATGGGCTTAGTTTACGGATGAAGTGTCTTTTTAAGTTACTTTAAAGTTCTTTCATGTTTTTAGGGATTGATAGATTTAAATAAATTTAGACAGGTTTAAAAAAGATAATAGTAGGTGAATATGGAAAGTTTCTTAGTATCACTGGCCATATTTCAGATGAAATTAATGATTTCTAGTTCCTTTATGCCAATTTCCACTGTAGTTTTATCAAACACACACACATGCAAGCGCCGGTCTTGTTTGTATTTGTGCGTTGACAATCAGGGGAAACAATCATGTTTTATGCCAAACAATATGATGCAATCACTTTGGGCCTGTAGTTAGCCACATGTAGCTATTCCACTGCCGTCTATGATTCTTAAAAGCCATCCTGAAATCCTTTTTGAAGCTATGAAACTCCGGAAATCACTTCACTTGCAATGAGGTTAGGTGAGCAAATCTGGAGAGGTTTCCCCACATGGATGCGGGCCTGGAAAAAGTTACTCCTGCTACTCCTAAGCACTCACTTGGCTCCACTGGCTGGACACGGCCGGCATGGCAATCCTGTGCATCATCCTGGTCTGCTGTGACTGGACAAGGGCGGCGGTGGCGATCCTCTTGGGGGCCAAAGTCACCGCCAGCCGACTGCAGCTGCGGGCGATCTGTGTGAACGACATGTCGGGTCTCCTGCAAGGGAAATACGGGAAAATTAATCAAGCGTCTCGCCGGGAAAGTGCACGCGGGCAGTGCACAAGTATTAAGCAATTTCTTACACAGTTTTCAGATTATGTAAAAGTTCTGGAGCAAAAGAAAGACAGCTAGTGTCGGTGTGGCCAGAGGGTGTGAGTAAATAATTGGGGCTAACGCAAGCCCGCTAAATCTTTAAAGAAGTAATTTAAGGTTGTTATTAAATTGAAATTAATTAACTAACGATTAAAATTAATTGAAAATGTATCATAAACTTTGTTCCAAGTTTCTTTTTTTTCAAATTTTAAGCTCTTAAAGTTAGTCTAGAAAAAAGGGGTAACACTAGCCGCAGCTGTTTCATTGGCACTGTGTATCGATAACGATTCTTAGTCATCGAATAGGTGGCATATTTGAAATTTTTCAAATAGAAACTTGGCCACGTTTCACATTCCTCAAAACCCAAATGAAACTATCAATTGATAAGGTATACAAAGTCTCATATATTTATAGTATTTTCTTTTTTATAAACAATATACATTTAGATGGAACATTATTCATTATAAAATCCAAATTACACATTTCGCTTGCGCGGGAGTAACAAAAAATACAATAAGTACAGTATAAATACACGAATATAACAAAACAAACGTCGTTTGATTTAAAGCCACTTTTTGTTGTAGAAAGTCGTAGTAAATTCTCCTTCTTATTGTCCAGCAATCTAAGCAATAAAAAAATAAAGAAATATTAAAAAATGAGGTCGCAGTGATAAGAGTTTTTTTCTCGACTAAAGAATGACGTCACTTACAACAACAAGGTGGTCCTTATCACGCACCACGCCCGGCTCCGCGCCCGTTCGAATGTCGATGACTCCGCCTTTGCCCTTGACCACGTTGTGCTCCAGCCTGCAAAACGCGATAAACGAGAAAAGTGAGAGGGTAATTAATTCTAATTCTTTCTTTTTAAATCTTCTAAAGAAAAACGATTTTGGAATACTTACGAATTCCTATCCACAATGGATACGATCTGGGCAGTGCCCACGGTGTCGATGATGTAAGTGCTAAACTCGATGATGCGGGGAATGATCAGGATAAGGTCGCCCTTGTCCTTTTTCAGCTCGAGCGGTATGCGAATGACCATCAGGTCGTCGTTGTGGTTCGTTAGCGTAAAATCGATCTTCTCCAGCGGCAGGCGGTGCTTCTGCTTGTACGTCTTGCCGTCCAGGACATAAATAGCCTTGTTGCTCAGCAGGATGAAGCGATCGCGGGATTTGTAGCCATGACGATCGAACTTGGTGCAGAAAGACTGGTACTTCAACTGCTCGCTGCCAAAGGTGCTTGCCACAAAGTCGTTGACTCGCTGAATGTGATCCTTGGGGATGCGATCCTCCTGGAACCAGGTAGCCACACTCGACGCATAGTTGTTCTTCTTGTTTTTGAACACCTTTTCAGCGAGCACCTTCAGTTCAAACTGGCGCTTCTGCTGCGGCGTCAACTTCAGGCGATAGATCCTGGCCAGGTGCAGGCGATGCAGGCGGTGCAGATACTCAGAGGCCTCCTGACAATGGCCAGGTGCATGGGGCCAGCTCTTGTCTAGAACTTTGCTGGGCAGCTCCTTTGCGAGCCGAAGTAGCCACATGCGCTTGGCATTGGCAATAAAGTCCTCGTTAAAGCCATTGGGAGCTTCGTTGCGGGTAATGAAGCCCTTGATGAAGGCCCGGATCTTGTCGGCCGCCTCCCTTCGCTGCTTGGCCGCCTGCTGGGCCAACTTGCGGCGACAGTAGCTCTGCAGGACAATCACCTGAGCGCGGAGCTTCAGGTACTTTCTCCTCTGAAGCAGTCCCTTCCAGTGGGCCTGGATAATGGCCGCGATATCGTGCTTCTTGGCCTGGTAAGCATCCTCCGTGTCGAACAGCGTCCTCGGCCAGCGAATGAAGAGCTTTGTCTCGCCCACGCGGTACTTCTCATCATCCCAACCCAAATCCTTGACCAACTGCTGCACTCCCGCCTTCGGACCACCAGGACCCTTGTAGTTCGGCCAAGTGGACTTGCTGAGTGACTTGTAGCGCTCCAGGAAGAGCTCGTAGGTGCGACGGTAGGCGAAGCCGGCCCTCCTCACCCGCAGATTCTCCATGAGTCCCAAGTACTTCACCTGATGCAGCACCAACTGGTCGTTGAAGACAGCCGGCGTTTGCAGATCATTGGGCTTGATGCAGCGAATGTAGCTCGGCTCCTTGCACATCAGAATGTCCATGAGGTTGTTAAGCGAAGCACGGAACTGGGTGATGGCCGTATCGGGGCGCTTCATGCTGCGCAGCTCCTGCTCCGGGAAGCAGCTCCTCACAATCCCGTTGCCCGCCTTGCTGAGCGTCTCCTTCAGATCCCTGAAGAGCAAGTCATTGTTCTTGTCGAGGAAGCCGTGGACACTGTAGGTGACCTCGCCGGCGTAGTGAACCAGCCGGAACTCGTCACGCAGCATGATCTTTTGAATGTGGGTCGGCGCCTTCTCATGGCAAACGTAGTGATGGTGCTGGGCCAGCTTGTTCGTGAGCTTCTCCAGGAAAGTAATGTCCGTGGGCTCTCCCGGGCGCAGGCACTCCTCGTCCAGAATGGAGATAATGCCCTTGTGCTTCTCTTCGATCAAATTGCAGATCACTTTGTTGTCAAAGTACTCCACGGGGATCCACTCGATGCCCTCGCGGCGGTACTCATCCTGCTCGGACTTCAGCGTCAGCTCGATGAACAACTGCTGCAGCTTCTCGTTGCAAAAGTTGATGCAGAACTGCTCAAAGCTGTTCTTCTGGAAGATTTCGAAGCCATAGATGTCCAGGATACCCATCACGTTGCTCTTGGCACCCCGAGTATCCTTGGCCTGCAGAGAAATGTTCAGGCGCTGCACCAGCCACGAGAAAAGACGATCGTACACGGCCTTTGCCAGGGCATCCCTGGCATAAATGGCCAGCTCTTGGTTCAGCGGGGAGGTCACCACATCACCGCGAGCGTCGATGGTGCGATGGGTCAATGCGGCCTCCAGTTCCCCGGCATTTACGCCCAGGAGCCGGGCAGCGGTCACAACCAGATCGCGGCTGTTTACCTTGGCATTTCCCTCCACCTCGCTAAATGCCACATTGCCCAGATGCAGGATACTGGCCACAATGCCGAAAATTTCACGCTGCTCCTCCTTGCTGAAATCGATAACGCTGAGTGCCTGCTGCACCTGCCGGAAGTTGTCCGCATCGTTGATGCTTGACACGCTGCCCTTGAGCTGGAATAAAGGAAATAAAGATAAAGATTCATTAGGAATCCTATGAAAAACCAAGCCTAGAAACTCACCCCATCAGTCAGGTAGCTATAAGAGTCCAGAGCCCGCTCCAGACGCAGCTCCTGCAGCAGGGTCTCATCGGCACCGGCCAGCAGCTGGTAAAAGATGTGGAAATTACGCTCGCCGGCCATCTGGGCCACCACACGGGACTTCTCCAGGAGGTAGTTAAGGATGTTGCCACCAATTGGGGCACCCTTGAAGTCAAACTGGATGTCCATGTACTTGCCAAAGCGAGAGGAGTTGTCGTTGCGGTTGGTCTTGGCATTGCCGAAGGCCTCCAGCACGGGATTGCTTTTCAGCAGCTTATCCTTGACATCCTCGACGGTGGTCTGATTGCCTGAGCAGGCGGCAATGAACTGCAGCACCTTTTTGGAGGCCTCGGTTTTGCCGGAACCACTCTCGCCCGAGATGAGCACGCACTGGCCACGGTTCTCCTCGATTAGCGAACGGAAAGCATTGTCCGTCACCGCGAAGCTGTTGGAATTTATTTATTTTTTACATAAAATATTATTAATTTAGAAAGGAAAGTCAATTAAGGACACTTACACATGTGGAGGCATCTCGTAAAAGTGCTTGTTCTTGTACTCCTTGATGTGGGCATCGGAGTAGATGTCCAGCTGCTTGTAGGGATTCACCGAGATAAGCACCTGACCAATGTAGGTCTGAAAAGAGCAAAGGTTAATTATGTTTGAGCAATGGAGAGATAAATATAGTTTAAATTGTTAAACTTACATAGATCAGATTCTCCTGGAATCGTTTCTTCAAGTTCCCAATGAAAGCATCCTCGCTCTGGTAGTTCTCCAGCAGCACAAAGTCCTGGACGCCGGCACGGTCGCGTTCATGCAAACCCGTCTCCATGTTGGGTAAAGTTGTAGAGCTGCAAAGAAATTGTATTCCAAGATTTTATATAAAATGTACTTGGTAAGATTCCGCTCTCTGCGATTTCCCTGTAATTTTCCCCACTTCCTGGGAAACTCCTCAACCTCCTCCCCAACTCTCCAATCCAAGAACCCTTATCATTCACGTACCTAATCTTACAACTAAGCAAAAAGGGTTGCCATGTTTTAGCCTGCTGTGTTGATTAGAGGACAAGAAACCTCTTAAGAACACATATACCCATTCCATTTTGATAAGATTTACGTAAAGTTAGGGGTTTGGGAATTTATAAAGAAATGCCGCGGCGGAAATGAAAGCTTCACTCTACAAATAACAACTGAAGTTTAAATGCAATGCAATGACTTCATGCTATGAGACAATATCCAATATTGTTTTTATCACAATCCAAACCAATCCAAATCTCTTGGTATTTATAGAAGTCTAGAAATAATGGTGGGCAGGTGCAATTCAACCTTATCAATGCCATATTTCATTAGGATTCGGAGCAGAGGGGACTGACTTTATAGCTTCCACTGATATGGGGCGGGGTAAATCCATAAAGAGCCCGATTACGCAATGGATTTTGTGGTTTGAAATGCCTCAAATAAGCCTATAAGCCATCTCAAGGAGTGTGTGTGGGTTTGCACTTTGATTATTGTATCAATTCCTCATCAGGTGACTAGATCACGTTTTACTACGAGGCTCTACCTGGTCATGGTTATTCGTGGTTATTATTGTGTCCTTGTTCCACTGGGGCTACAATGATCTTCACTGGGAATCCCTCCTGATCTCTGAACGTGTCACACTTTCTAATCTATCTCTCTATCTCCGGCAGAGATGTCAGAATTCGCACATATTCCGCCCGTTGACGGTTCTGATGGCAAACTAAAGCGATCCGCTGGCAGTTGAGGTGTTTTAACCATCAATACTTCTCCGTTCTACATATCAATTGGCCTCGTAGCTGCTTTTTTTTTGTTATCAACGATAATATAACTCTAGCTATACGAAGGAGAGCAATGGGTCGCCGCCGACGCTGCCAATCAGTCCTCCGATTAGATAAAGCCTTTCTGCTTTCGCAAAACTAAATGCGGGGCTCAGGTTTTGGTCAGAACCATGACAATATCCCACAGCCAAGAGGTAAAGGCATTCCGGAGCGAAATCCAGTATCTCATTTGATTTGTATTTGTTTGATTTGTATATGAGTCAATCCTGAAGTTATACGTTCTCATCTTGGGTTTTTATGTGCTGAGAGGGAACACTATGATTCAGAATTTTTAAAAGCGATTAAACAAGTTTTTTCATATTTATTTTAGATAAAATATTGTTGAGGAAATATACAGGGAGAAATACAAGAAGTGCATATACATTTATGACTCATATTGTAGCACGTTTCTTATTGAAAGACATTTTAGATGGATATTTCGCATAAAATTAACTATGAATTGATCTACTTCTAATTTCATGAGCATAGGAGGTCTGCATATTCAAGTCTGCTTTCTATTTTGGACAACATCTTTGATAAACTAAAACAACAAATTGTATAAAAACTAACAGGCTTTAAGGCTGAAAATTCAAGCAAAATTAAAAATAATAACTAAATTATTTATTGTCACGTTTCTGCATCTTTTTTTTTAATATTTCCATCGTAGGAGTCCCGAAAGAATCACCCACAACAATCTTTGTTTATATGGTTTACAAAATACAATTTGCTCACTTGTGACAGTTATACATATTTTAATTTTTAAATAACGTTGCTTATACTTTTCAATGATCACAAATTAGAAACGAGAGTTTCAAAATATAAACAAAATTCTGAACTTATCAATTTAGCAGTCTTTTATAACCCGTTTAGAAAATAAATAATACTCTTGAATAAAACCGATTTTAAGGATGCTTTTCCTGTGTTTTCTTTAGCGAACTTAGCGGCCTAGAGATCTTTCGTTGACTGCCTCAGAAAAATGGATTCGTTGACTCAGCATTCCAATTGCGAAGCCAGACTCTGGGGCGGTCCCCGACTCTGATCGCTCTCACATTAGCGCCGTGTTATCAGCTATCAGTACGCTAAATAAGTCATTGTCGAAGGCAAACATTGTAAGTAAGTAGTTCGTACACACACTCACGCACACCCTTGGTATCAATTGATGTCGCTTTTGTTTTGTTGTTCGCCAAAGATAGGTGATCAATGGAGGGGAAGGAAGATGGAGAGATCTCGTCGAGACAAGGCCCTGGACTAATTGCAAAATGTTTGCCGGCATTTAAAGACTGAAGGTCTTGTTGCAGGAATTCTCGAGCTCCAAGAGATCGACGGACACGTCCCAGCTCAGTGGCAAGACGGTGTTTGTCACATAATTGGTTAATTGCACGTAGGACGGAGATTGATGTGGATAGCAAAACATGTCTGCGAAAACCGTTTATAAAGGTGTATGACATAATGGGGAGTCTGACTTGGCTTTCCCATTTAATTTCCGCACCTTAAGTTAATTTACGGACGCCTGGGATTATGCTACACAACATACTATATATGGAAAGGTAGAAATAAAAATCGTTAGGGTTCTCAACCGCCAGATACCCCATCCTTTAGAGCGTTTATAGACAGTTTGTAGACGACTTTTGGCACGCATTGATAACAAAGTTATTTCTACACAACAAATTTAATTAGGTGTCCTAGCCCCACAGACATAATATGATAAGATAAACTCATTACAGGTTATTGATAAAAAGTAAAACCTTAATAATGTGGGAGACATCATAAATATAAATAGATGGGAAAATATCAATGCTATAATTACGGCATTTAATTATTTTTTAATCAATAATAGTTGGGGTTTTTCTTTTTAAATCTATATTTATTTGTTAAAACTTAGTTTTCGCTTTACTATAAAAAAATAAGGGAACAAAATTCTTAAAAGTTCTTAAAGAGAAACAATCGCAATCTTCTGCTAAAAATAAACAAGTATAAGCATTTCCCTCAGGAATTATATTTTAAATTTTTTATATTCCTCTTTAGAGGGTATCAAAAGTCATTAAACTTTTCCCATGTGGTTTTTTTCCTTTCCCTGAGGGACTTGCTTTCTTGTCGGCTTTCGATCCACGCATTCTTTTGTCGCCATTCAGCTTTTGTAATTGAGTGAAGAACTGGTTTCTCTGCTCCACAATCATGATGTAACATAAGAGTGAAGAACTCCTGCTCTTAGTGGAATCGGACAACTCGTAAACATGTCTACAACACACGACCCATAACGGAACCCAAAAATGTTTGTCCCACCCCAAGCACGGATAAGTTCTTAACTTTTTTATTTCAACACTGAACAAAATCGTGGAAAGATCAAACCAAGAAGTAAAGGTTCTTTTAAGGTAATGTTAAATATTAGAAACATGATAAAAGTTTAGATTTTACCACTTGTTGGAGCTACAAACCTCACACTTGATCTTATTGAGTTTCCATTGTATACAAGTTTTTCCCTCAGTGGAAATAAGCTTTCTTGATCTGCATACAAATGACGTCATATATCAAGTAGCTATATTGCGGAAGGCGGGAGATACATATTGAACTCTTCAATGCGCGTTGAGTTAATGCACTGCTGGCCGAGCGATTAAAGAACTCAAAAAGATCAAGAATCAAACAACGGAGAATCGAGAGTGGGTTAAGAAGTGGGAAGATCCCACAAAGCCCCTTTGGATCGTATGCAAATTAATGAGCGTAGTTATTAGAACGGTGCCTTGATCGATCCGAGATCGAGAGCGAGCTATAGAGATCGCAGCGAAGAAGAAAAGAAAGCCAGTCCAAATTTGGGCCACTATTCTAATGAGAATACCGGGCACAGAACGATGCCCGGGAATTGGAGATGCAACGACTGCCTATAAAAAGGGAATGCAGCTGCAGTGGTCAAGTTATTTCCATCATAGCGATCATGGATCGAAGAGTGACTGCGATTTGTCTGGGTAAGTATCAGAAATCTCCTGCAAGAGATCCTAATTAACTCGCAACTCATTCTCCTTTCCATGCAGTTCTCCTGCTGCAGCTGGTGGGCCACGGATGGGGCTTTCAGGAGAAGGCACCGGTGCAGACCAGCCTGGTGACCGGCCAGGCCCGGAACGATAAGCAGCAACAGGTGCTGGACGATACACTGGGAAGTGGTCGGGGAATCGACGAGCATCTACTGAAGACCATTGGTAAGGGCGGCATCAAGCTGGTGATGGCCTCCTCGACGACCACTCCGAAACCGTCAGTACATCAACATCATTACTATTATCCACCAGAGGATCAGCAGCATCCGCGCCAGTACGGCTATGGTCCGCCGCCGCCATGGTCCCCTCAACCGCCCATTTACCCGCCGCCACCGCAACGTCCCTGGGGACCGCCGCCTCCACCACCGCCAGTGCCAGGACCACAGCCCGCTCCATTCTACAATCCCTACTACAATGCCTACAACTATTACGGAGGCTACGGTGGCTATGGCTATCCTGGCTATGGGGGCTTTCCTGGCTACGGTGGATATCCCGGCTATCCGTTCTATCCCTTCTATCGCTCCTCGGCCGGCGGCGATGGAGATAACCAGGTACCCGGACCCGATGGCCTAACGCCCTCGCCCATCCCAGGCGTCTTCCAGGGTCGTGCCGTGCTCTCCCAGAACTTCCTTGAGGGTAGGAATAATGCCAACATTGTGCCACTATATCATCTGCTCCAAATGGCCAGAGCTTAGGGAGTTGAATTATTATTGGACAAACAAACTGAATAAAGTGAAAACAAATTATGCGGAAGTTATGGAAGTTTTAGAATTCTCAAGAAAATAATTGGAATTTTAAGAAAGTAGTTTATTTACGGGAAAAACTCTTCAAGATTTTAATTTATTTATATTTTAGGAATTATCTTTCATCAAAATTTTCAGGAACTTGAAACTTATAGCCAAAGAAGTGTAAAGTACTTAAAGATATTGAAGCCGCATAAAATTGTTGGCTAAATAATAGAAAAATCACTGCATAAAAGATTTTCAAATAAAACCCATTTTCAGTCACAATCGAAGTGAAGCAATATATAATTAGACAACAGTTTTAGCCCAGCAATTTCACTTATCAAATACCAAGAACGCCTCAAGCAAATCCCTGGAAAGTAACAAAAATCTTGCCATGTAATCGAAACCAAAGCCTGAGAATATTGGAAATACAAAGCTTTCAAGAATCACGCCTCATGAATGGATCATTAGGTTTGGCAGAGAGCATACTTATTACCAAGAGGCCGCTGACCGAAAGAAGCGATGATCGAATTTGTTTAGAGTCTGAACTTCAGGCGATCGTTCAGTCATCGCCACATTTCTCTCTCTCCCTCCCCGTTTCTGGTAAATTAAAATTCAAAGTTTGCAATGTTCGGTTGAGTTGAGCGAAACTCACAAATCTGGACTCGCCCGCTGAGCTGAGTCACCCGCACACATTTTTCGGGGACGAGGCCCCCGAGGAGGTCTTGTCGGCGGCATCTGTGACGCATAGCAAGTATCCAAAGCCACGGATAACCATTAAGTATTAAACAATCACTGATGGAATTCTCGCCCCGCTGTTTTCTTAGCATCATGGCTGGCCATAAAAAGCGTCAACAGACGTCTGATCTTGAACGCGAGTTACAGCAAAAAAATGTGCTGAAATAAGTTTTGTTTTCTTTTACCTTTTTATTTAAATTTGCTTGAAAGCAGACTTTTGGCTTGCACACACTCACTCACTTTGAATACACTTAATAAGTTTTCTGCTAGGTTGACACTTTTGCCAAAAATCCGATTCGCTGTAATTGTGATCCCAAAACACGAGCTGACGACGACACTCACTCCTCCATCGCCGTTCTGGCAATGTGGAAATGGAAAAGAAAGACTCCCGAGTTCTTGGGGCTCGTCAATCGTGGTTTTATGACAAGTGGATCGACTTTTGCTTTGTATGTATTTTGTGTTCGCTTAGGTACCTCCATTCGAGTGGCGCATATGGCCATGAATGGCTCCGATAATTATTTTTATGAGGGTGGATCAGTAATGTCCAAGGGGGACTAGGTTACAGGGAGTTTGGTTTCAGATTTAATGTGGCATAGACTTTGGAAGCTACTTGGATTTCTTAATGGAAATGTGGCTTAAAAAGCGTTTGTTGTTGTCAAACATATTTTGTTTAAAATAGTGTCTCGTTTAATAGAAGAAAATGCTAAATGTCAAGTAACTGAATATGAAAAGATCTTCCATCAATGATCTTGCCATTCATAAAAATAGGGCATTATTAAAGTCCCCATTCACGGCTTGTGCAAATCTTTCTCGGAAAACTCGGTGCTTCAATGGTTAATGTGGACGTTTATGACAATCACTCGGGGTCTTGGCATTTCCCCTCCACTTTAATATCTTATCAAATCAGCTCTTTTTTTAAAGGGAAATAAACGAAAGCCATAAAATGCAGTGAGATACTACACCCTGTATGTGTACATGAACATGATCAATTGTTATATCAGTGAAATTGGTTGAACCCCGGGAAAGAGATAACGCACGATACCGAACCGAAACCGATAAGGGAAAGTTCAAGTTTGTCATTAAAGCTGTACACTGTGGTTGTGGGTGTGGATACTACAACGTTGGCGTAAGATTTGGTTAAAAGTTAAATGCGTTAGAAGCCACCTGACAAGTCTGCGGCGATAATAAATATGTATCACAATTAACCGAACCAAAAGGCGTGCAATTTTATTTCCTTCTCTCCTCGGCCTCTACGTTCTTTGGCTCTTTTGTCTTTTTGTTTGGCCAGTTAGTAAGCAAAAACTTGGCATTACATCATTACCAAAATAATCTTCTGTTTTTGTATCTGTTCCCTCTGGCATGGTTTTCCAACTCGTTTCATTTGGGTGCCAAGTGTGAGGCAATGACATTGAGGCCAGTGCTTTGTGCACTCGGAAAAAGAGGTCCTAAACTGTATGAATCATTACTTGTAGAACTTGTTTTCAGTTTTTATTCTTCTTAACAAAGAAATGTTGCAAATCAACTAAAATATTATAGGTAAGACCCCGGAGTTTCTACAAAGAAGATTATTAAAGAGCTGTGCACAAATTATACTAAATAAATATAAAATAATTATTTAGTTCATCTTTTAAGTTATTTAAAATATTTCTTTACTTTTCTAAAATTTTTAAGGGATGTTTTTAATAGCAAATTGTCCTAAGATTTTTAAAATACTTAATGTCTTAGCTAAAAATCCCAATTAATTTCACATTTTCATTTGAATTCCTTACTCAATATTAATAACTTAAGCCCAAGCATATTGTATGTAGTATTTTCTCAACGTGTAACGTTATTGTTATTGTTATTTGTTTGTATTTAAACAGCTGCCAGATTTGGCAAATCATTTGGTTTTTCGATCGATTGCAGTTGGTTATTTTTAAGCAGCTTATGGCCAAAGTTTTCAAAATTGGGTCAATTTAATGGAGGGCCGCAACAGTTTGTCAATGAAATCGAAATTTGATACAATTTCAATTGGTCAGCGAGGAGGGGAGTGTGTACATATATTTGAATGTAGATATATCCCTCCTCGCTCCATACTGATTACTCATAGCCCGCTCTCACACATCCCCATACGCAGTGTTGACCCTCCTTGGCTGTGTGTGTGTGCCTCAGTCTGTCTGTGTCTATTTGTTCCTGCTATAAAACCAGGACAAACAGACTTAGCGCTAGGTGGGGGGAGACGGGCAGGTGAACCCCAACCAACACAGCCACACATCCTCGATGGCGTGAGGAAGAAGTCACAGCAGGAAGCAAACGGAACAGGGAGAGAGAGAGGGAAGGAAAGAGCGAAATTGATGTGCCTAAACGTTCGCTTTATTAGAGGAGCATCACCGTAAACCAGATCTCCTCTTCGATTTGTGGCAGCTTCCACGGAGAGAAAAAGCTGAGTTTTTCTATTAAACATTTATTAAAATTGAGATAGAAAATTATAACATTTTATGTGTAAAATTAAACAATTTTAAAGTGCTTTTAAATAGGATTTGATCTATCCATGTTTGATAAAATAAAATGTTCTGACAAAAATTCTGAAAATCTACAAAAAAAGAAATATGCAGATTCATTATCCGAATAAGAACTAGAGCAACAAATTTTTTCGAATTGATAAGACTTGATTAATTTGTTAAAAACCTCTGCTTTCCTTGTTAATTGATAATATTTATTTTCTCCCTGTGCATCCTGGCTTTTGTATCTATTTTTTTCCTTTTCTTTTGTAGCTTTTGTTGCGTTTGGTGTCCAAGTTCAAATCGTGAAAAGGAAAGAAAGCAGCGGAAGACGCTGCAGATCACGACCACAGGCAAACCGGCAGAACCGCTTTTTCGAATTTATTTCTTTTTTGTTGTTTTTGCACCGCATATTGCTTATGATATTTTTTGTTTTTTTTTTATACATTTTTTGTGTCTTCTCCCGGTGCTTTTAACATTTGTTAGCTGTCAGGATATGCAAAGATCGGAATGGTAATTGGTTTTATAGGCCATCGGGGCTATGTGTTATATGGCGGATTAAGAAGCTCGGACACACGATTTACAAATTGGTCAGCAAGCTCAGCATATTTGTCAGCGGGCCTCCTAAGTACGCATAATTTCACCTCGTTATTTGTTTCTACCTGTTTGAGTTTCTTTTTTCGATGCGGGTACCGTTAGCTTGACCCGGCGCTCCAGGTGACAGCGGCAAAAAAACGATCGAGCCGCGAACTTGTCGGGAGTGTGTTTTTTTATTTGTTTATTTTTTGTTTAATGAAAAATCGAGGCCAAGGCGGCAACAGCACTTGCACTGTCACACACACATACACTGGGCTCTTCGTGCCTGTCGTTTAATATTTTACACCCCGCACGCCCTACGCATTCCAAATGAGAGTAGTGCCCAAAAAAGTTCTTGTCCCGAGAATAAAATTTAAACACGCGGCTATTCCGCACGCGAGCGCGCACCTTGCAAAAGTTGAAACTTAACTGACTTCATGGGGCTTCGATTTGCCGCCACAATTCGCAAACAGCTGTTGACGACGGGCCTGCCAACTCTATAATTTATCGATAACGATATATAAAGGCAACCTGTTGAGCTTGAAATTGCCAAGATCGAAGTTGTCGCTTATCGCTATCGAATTTTAATTATGAAGATCGTTTTTTTTTTTATTTTTAATATAAACCATTTGAATTTTATCGTCTTCAAACTAATGCACCAATTTTATTTTTCTTTTCTCTTTTTACCTTAAATTCCATAACAATGTGATATTTACTACTATAGGTTTTTAAAGCCATAACACACAACATTATACTATTTGATTTGATCGCTGATAAATGTCTGTGTTCCATGTATTGTTCTTCTTTAATCCAGAAATGCGAGAAATAGTTGTGGAAAAAATACCTGTATATGAAAGCCGGCGTGTGAGTGTGTGTATCAGACCAGGCTGAAGCCCTGAGTTTGCTGAATGGCTTGGAGTAGCTTGAATTTGAGGCGCTCCTTGGTCTTGTAGCGCGGCAGGTCCAGCAGGTTGAAGCAAGTGTGGGCGACGGGCAGGAAACGCTCATCGGACGTTGGCTGAATGGTGAGCTGAGAGCGAATATGACTGTGATTTCATTGTACTTTTCAATGTTCTCGTAATACTCACCTTGAGAGCCTTCATGCCCTGGATGGGAATACGATCGCTGCCAGTCAAATAGAGGAGGAAACTCCTTTTTTCCGCCTCGGACAGATCATGAATGATCTCCCAGAACCATTTGATCTATAAGAAAAGAAATATCAAATATCATTGCGAATCATATTATTATTTAATGTAATTACTCACTGTATCATCGCCCGATGAGTATCCCTCCTTGTACTCGCAGTTGTCCTGCAAAGCCTGCCAATCATATTCCTCGTTGCCAACCACCACAGCCATCAGTTCCTCGGGCTGGAAAATGTGAATCACCCTACCGGAGCACACCTTCAAGAAGCCCTTGTGGAAGGCGTTGTAGTGCGGCTCAACTGACTTGTTAAACACAAAGTCCACATACAGGTCCACAAACTCTTGTCTAAAAAGGAAGAAAATATGTTATTAATATCAAAATATTTAATATCAAAAGGAATACCCAACCTGTTTTCAAGAGTTACGGCTATATCGCGGCCGTTCGGCTTAAGGCACTTGGTCTCCGACTCTCCAAACACGTCGCGCGAAATCTCAAAGGTCAGGTCAAAGACTTCCTTGAAGTCCTCGCCCTTGTAATCAAGCAGAGACTGCATGGAGTTGGCCTCCGGAGGCGACAACTGGCGGAGATCGCTGAGATCGACGGGCTTACCCAACAGCTTCTTGAACAAAGCCAGTGGGAAAGGCAGATTGATGATCGTAAAGTTGTAAATGGCCAGCCCGCAGAGCACGCCGATCAGGAAGTACATGTTCTCCGTCTCGAAGGGGAGATCGGCGAACCAAAGCAAGCGTGACTCTTCAAATTCCTTGAACATGCCGTACTTCGGATCTAGGAGATCCTTCAGGAGCAGCATAAAGAACTCCTTGCGCACTCCACCAGCATCCTCGGCCTCCTCGCCTTGGAACTTGATCTTCAGTGGCTTTTTGAGATCACTCTGCGAGTAGCGGTGCAGCTCTCGGAGGGAATCCTGCACCAGATTCTCTCGCGTTACGTTCAGCACTATAAACTGGGAGACTGGCAGGCCGTAGTTGAGCAGATTGTAAAATGCCTGTGGAAAGTGGGAGAGTATCAGTTAGCAGATTCATCCTGTAAAGCCTTTAACTCACATTATTGGCCGCATTGGCCATGGCCGAGTGCATCTGGAGGGCCTGATCCGCTTGCAGCAGCGCAGTTTTCGCCGCAGGATCAAAGAGGAATGAATAGTTGCAGATATTAAACTCTCCGGCAGTGTCGGCCATTATCCACTTGACATACTCCTGCTGGACGTCAGCGTAGTCGCCGAGATCCGGCCAGTAGAAGACCTGATAGTTGAGGCGATCATCACGCCGGTTATTAATCGAGCAGAGCGTTGACATCAGCTTTAGGATCACCTCCAGCTCGGAGCTGTAGGGGAGAAGCTGCAGAATAAAAATATAAATCGTTATTCACTTCCACACAGTTATAATCTAAAATATATATACCCTTTGACGTCTCTCTGCTGTGGGATTGACGACAGCCAAGCCCATTTTGAAGCTTATTATGTGGATCACGACGTGCAGAAAGTTTTGCACCAAATGCTCAAAGTACTCCGATGGCGTTTGGGCCAACCACTTAATCAGCACCTTGCGAGGATTCTCCGTCAGTTTGAATATGGCATTGGCGAAGGGCACCTGCAGGGACTTGTAGTGCTTGGAGTTCACAAACTCGTGATAGAGCGGCAGCAGGAGGTATACACGCATGCTTTCAACATCAGCGGGAGAGGCCACCATGGAACCAATCAACTCCTTGGTCACATTGTCCCAAATCTTAAGAAAAGCTACTCTTTAGAAGGAGTAAAGGAGATTAAGCCAAGATTAATACGCACCACCTGCTTGATGGCTTCGTTCTCCACATTACGCAGATGATCAAACGCCAGTTGAGCCGCCTTTAGATCCAATCCATGGTTGCGAACGGAACAGGCGAAGTGTCTTTCGTGGTCCAGCAGAAAGGAGCCATTCAGGCAGGCCTGACTCTTGAAGATCAGCTCCATGGAATTCAGCAGATCCAAGTCGCTTTGATCATCCTGCCTAAAATGCGCACATTGCTTAGTGGCCTCCGCCGTTAGGGCCAGAATCTGAGATTTTTCCCTAAAAAAGGAAGGAATTTTGCGATTTTAATACGTTAATTTGGTAAAGAAAATTACTTTTAATTACTTGTAAGTCCTAAGATCCTCGGGCGGCACTTTATCCACATACAAAGTCGTTGTCACTATGGACTGATCCCCGCCGGAGAAGACCTGATGAATGACCACTGAGACCTTCGCATCGCTTGATTGCAGCAAAGCCGATCCACTGGGCGATACCCAGGGACCGATGACCACTTGCGGCAGCATTAAACTCTTGGTGCTCCTCGTTCCCAGCTGCCCCGAGCTCCCCAAACCGAAGCTGTAGACTCTTCCGCGAGATGGAACTAGCGCCAGAGTGTGTCGATTGCCGCAGGCAACTTGGGTAATAGTGCTGCCCATCAGCTCCATGACCATTCTCGGCAGCATCTCATTCGAGCCAAAGCCATGTCCCAATTGGCCATAGGCGCCAGCTCCGCAGGTGAACACACCGCCCTCGTTGGTCAGAAACACTGAAAACTCATCGCCGCAGGCCACAAATCGTACGCCCAATGTGCGCAGCGTCTTCAACTGTGTGGGATAGGCCCGGTTCTCCTCGTCGTTCAGTCCCAGCTGCCCGCAGTTGTTCCTGCCCCAGCCGAACACAGCACTCGACTTGGAGATGAGGAACGAGTGGTTGCCACCGCAGGCAATGGCAGCAAGCGGAATTCCCAGTAGCGTGGTCAGTCTTACGGGATGATTGCTGTGCGTCAGCTCATTGGGGGTGTTCACGCCCAGCTGGCCATAGATGTTGGAGCCCCACGAATACAGTTCACCACCTGGAAAGAGCAGGGAAGTTGCAAATTAAGGAATGACTCTCACCCAAGCTTCATACTTACAGCTCGTCAGCGCCAGGCTGTGATTGTTTCCGCACGCAATCTGCACCACTGTCTTGGACACAAGCTGGCGCACGATCTTTGGCAGCTGAACGATCTCCTGATCGGTGGCTTGGCCCAGCTGGCCGCAATCGTTGTCGCCCCAACTTAACACCTGTCCCCACTCGGACAGGGCCATCGAGTGGCGGCTGCCGCAGGCGATCTGGATAATCACATAGTCCTGCAGCTCGGGGATAAGCACTGCAAAGAGTCCGCAGAGGAGAGTGAGTGTGGGACTGAGCCTCAGTTACAGCGGTGGTTGTAGTGGTGGCGTTGACGATGCGGTGAAGATAGGAGTGAAAGGATAGGCAAGACGATACATGAAGATTATGTACATACGAAATGGCGACATACGTGGCCTTTTGGTGGGCGGCTGGTCGTGTCCCAGCTGCGAGTGGTCATTGCTGCCGCAGGCATACACTTTGCCGTTGACAGTCAGGAAGAGGGTGTGCCTGTGTCCACAGGCCACCTGCTGCACGCCAGAGTCCGGCGTCCAGGGTATCTGGCTGGGCGTGAGGATCTGACATTGAAATGGAGTAACTTAGTAGCCAGAGCCTGTCAACTCTAATAGATAATAGATCTACCTGCTCGTCCTCGATACCACCGAGACCCAGTTGTCCGTGGGTGGTGCTCCCCCAGCAGTATAGCTCCATGCCGGTTGTCATTCCAGCGCCAGCTCCGATGACTTTGGCTTTCTTTGACTTTCTTGCTGATACACTTCCGACGCTACGAGAATTTTCGAGAAAGTAGCTGTGTGGTGTTGTTAGCTACATTCTTCGCCCACTTTTGCCCTCTGCGCGCTGTTGTTGTTGTTGTTTTTGGTGTGGTTCCGCTCGTTTGGTATACGGATTCCTTTGCTCATGCCTTTGACACTCTCACCGACTGTTGTGTCACTGGGTCTTGCTCCTTGTTTTGGGGTTAAAAAACGCTGGTTGATCGAGATTTAAGGTTGCATATCAGTTTTTCTAAGAAAATAAAATATAAGAAATCAAAAACCAGCAACAAAAAACCAACAAATAAGTGTGGGGCTGCCAATTCGATTGTAAACGCGCCAGAAAAGCTTTTCGTAAGCTGGCAACCTTAATTAGGGCTGCCATAATTTGAAATTTACAAAAATGCAAAAAAAAAATATATATATAAATAATAATAATAGGTTGTAATTAATAAATTAAAATTCACTTGATTTAATAGTCTAAACTTTACGTTCTTTGTATCGTACAACACCATGAGGAAATAATACCAGTATTATCAGAAAAATACTATAAAGTTGAAAATAAATTTACTTAAAATATTTGTTTACCATTTATTTCTTTAGTAAATGAAATAATTTATAATAATACTTAATTATTTATGTACTTGTTTTATAAGAATTAAATAATTAAATACAAACAGCTGTTTTTGCCATGACATTGCAGCCCTGGTTTCCGTATCAGCCGTTTCTACTGGCCGGTCTTATGAACTTCTGACCTTTGGCCGTTCTGCGACTCGAAAGACTGATCCGCTTTTGATAGTGTTTATCAGAGCTATCAAACACTGGATATACCGCGCCAATCCAACGGATTCAAATACCGCCAAAGGCTGTGCCAGCTGTGGAGTTGAACAAAGGAAAAACCGGTTGCCAGGGGAACGTGGACGAGACATTGCGTGTGAAAAGAGCTGGAGCAGCAGCAGCAGTTGGCTTTGGTGGTTCGATTCGATTGATTTTCAGCAATTGTGCCACGCCGACGACATGCAGGAGGCCTACGTCAACATCAATTCGATACCCACGCACATCTTTACGTGGGGAAAGTGGATCGAGGAGACGTTGACCGAAAAGGAGGTTGTGATCTGCATTACGGGTAATCCCGGTCTGCCCGGCTTCTACACAGAGTTCGCGGGCACACTGCAGAGAGAGTTGGGCGACCTTCCCGTCTGGGTGATAGGTGAGTGCTTGGAGGCTATTTAAAGTAGCATCTCTTACATTCTGTCTCACATTCCCCGCAGGACATGCTGGTCACGATGATCCGCCCGAGGCGAGCATTCGGGAGGTGCCCCAGCTCAGCGGCAACGAGGAGCTCTTCAGCTTGGACGGCCAAATCCGGCACAAGATAGCTTTCATCGAGAAGTACGTGCCGAGCGATGTGAAAATTCATTTAATAGGCCACTCCATTGGCGCCTGGATGATCCTGCAACTGCTGGAGAACGAACGGATACGGAATCGAGTCCAGAAGTGCTACATGCTCTTCCCCACTGTGGAGCGCATGATGGAGAGTCCCAACGGCTGGGTCTTTACCAAGATAGCCATGCCCCTGTACTCGGTGTTTGGCTACATATTCTTTACGCTCTTCACAGCGCTCCCCGTGTGGCTTCGACTGTTCTTCATTCAGATCTACTTCCTGATATTCTCCATTCCGCGCCATTTCCTGGGCACTGCCCTTAGTACTCAAAGCCCTCGGTGGCAGAGAAGGTAGTCTTCCTCGCCGATGATGAGATGGCCCGCGTTCGTGGCATTCAACGTGAGATTGTGGAACAGAATCTTGACTTGCTCAAGTTCTACTATGGCACCACCGACGGCTGGGTGCCCGTCTCCTACTACGAGCAGCTCAAAAAGGATTATCCCAATGTGGACGCCCAGCTGGATACACAGAAGATTGCCCACGCCTTCGTTCTGAGGCATTCACAGCCCATGGCGGGAATCGTAAGGGACATGATCCAGAAGCATCGACGTGGATGAGAACGAATGTAGCCCTAGCCAATTTTATAGCCCGATTGGGCTTAAGTTTAATGGAGGACGACGTACGACGATCATTATTTATCCCATGGCTTACATAATAATCAAATTCTTTGATGTCCAGATTTATATTCCGAATATAAACAAATTTATATTCTTTTAAAGTTGAACATATGCTCGATTTCTGGACAAGAAGAAAGCCCTGCACGCCCCCTAGCAATTCCTCATCCACTAGCACTTGTTTTATATATTTTTTATTATCTTTTTGCATCTCTTGAAGGAAACTCTAAATATAGTCAAAAGTGTTTTACTCAAATTATTCTTGTGTTTAGTTCTCTGGCGTTCCTGATCGACTACGCGATCCAGACTTGGAACGGCTGCCAGAGCGGGATCTTGAACGGGAACCGGATTTGGAGCGGGATCTGGAACGAGAGGCTGACCTAGAGCGAGATCCAGACTTTGAGCGGGAACGGGAGCGGGAGCCCGACTTGGAGCGGGAACGGGATCGGGAGCGAGAGCCCGACTTGGAGCGAGAGCGCGGACGGGAGCCCGATTTGGAGCGTGATCGCGGACGGGAACCCGATCTATCAGATTCCCCTTCAGATTCGATGCGATTCTTGGCACGCTTGCGCTTGGCTGCTCCATCGCTGTCGCTGCCAGAGCCGGATCCACTCCTGCTCCTGCTACGTTTCCGACTAGCGGCACGATCACTGCCACTACCGGAGCCGCTGCGACTTCTACTTCCACTGCGACTGCGACTTCTACTCCTACTTCGGCTGCGCTTGCTCTCCGATTCCGATTCACTGGTCGAGATCGTCTCCTTGGATACGATTTTAAGGCGCTGCTTGGCCGACAGCTTCTCCTTGGACTCCTTGACCGCCTTGGGTTTCTTGCCCTTCTTCTTGCCAGACTTTCCGCTGCCTCGGGCGGTCTCCTCCTCGCTGTCGCTCTCGTACTTCTCCGTCTTGCGTTTGCGTCCACCGCCGCCGCCGCTGCCCTTCTTGCGATCTCCCGCCTTGCTTTTCTTCTTTGCGGGACGCTCACCCTCTCGTGGCCTTTCGTTGTCGCTGTCACTGCCGGAGATGTAGTCATCCTTGCGCTGTCGTCCGCCACCTTTTTTGCGTTCCTTTTCCGGAGCATCGGCTATAATGAGCATAGCCTTGGTCTTCTCCACATACTCCTGCCGCTTGGCCAGCAACTGATCCCTGGATGTCTTGGCCTCCTCTTCGCGTCGCTTACGCTGCTCAGCCACCTTGAGCTTAAATGCCTCGCGTTCCTCCTCCTGCTTGCGACGAAGCGAGCGTTCCTCCTCGTCAATGCGCCGGGCACGACCCACATGGTATTGGGCCTGCGAGAGTAGATCCTGGCAGGTGTTGGCCTCAATGCCGGCTACCTCAATGTTAAAGCGGTTCTTGTCGCCGTGAACGGAGAGATATTGGAAGTATCTGTGGGATAAAAAGATACACGATTTTAAGGGATTAAAGACATATACAAATTGTTTTCTATTAAGCGATTACTCGTGGTTAATCTAATCAGGTCTAGACATTGCAGATTCATGCAGATTATTCCATTAATAATCAGCCAGACGATAAGATTTCATGATTATAAAACCATTACTCAAGGATTTCCTTTACTTTCAACTTTAAAGTAATTATTTCAAGTTATCTTAACAAAAATCTACAGAAGATTAGACTTTCCAATCGAAACCATTGAAGAAACACGAAAATACGAGGAATTCGATAGTAATGGGGCCTTAATTAAATGAATTTCCTCTCCCACAGTTAACTAATTTAAGGATTAACGTTCCAACTTACTTTTGAGCCAGCTCCAATTCGTGAACCGCCTGCAACACAACCTCCAGCGTGGACTTCTCATCCTTGAGTATGGCCATGGCTAAGCGGGAGAGCACAACGGCTATGTTGAAGAGCAAAACTGTGTCCTGCGGGGCCACGCGACGTGCCTTCAGTAGCACCGCCTTGGCCTCCACCAGCTTGTTGGCCCGCAGATATGCTCTGGCCAGATATTGCATCACCTCGACATTGTTATGCTTGTAGAACTTCTTCATGCAATTCTCGTACATCTGAATGGCACTGATGTACTGCTTCTGCTCAACGTAAACGTGGGCAATGTTCAGCCACACGTCGCAAAAGTCAGCGGTGGCCTCACGCACCTGGGCGAAGATGTCGCGTGCCTCGATCACGCATCCCTTGTGGGCCAGAACAGCGCCAATGCCATTGGTGGCCCATATGTTACGCGGATCATTGCGAAGAACCTGCAGGGAAAAAATAAATGTTAATAATATCCCCTAAAGTCTCGAATAGTCCCCTTTCTTACCTGCTTGAAAATGGCCAAGGCCTTCTCCTGGTGCTTTCTCTCCTTCTCCTTGTCCCTGCTCGGCTGGTGCAGTGTTTGCAGTGAAAAGTTGCCCAAGGCAATCAGCGAATATGCATCCGTAGACGTGGCCGGATTTTTAAGGATCGTCTCAAAGTTCTTTTGCCCCAAAGCGAACTGCATTTTGGCCAAATGAAGGTTGCCCAGCAGAGACCTGGCATCCGGATTGTCGTTGTTGATATTTAGAGCATCCTTGAAGAAGTCTGAGGCCACAAAAATCAAACCCTTGTCCCTGGCCATGCAGCCCAGCCGCAAATAGCAATCAATGTAATTGGGATGCTCCTTGAGGATCTCCTTGAACAGCTTGTCGGCCACATCGTAGCTGCTCATGGCCTCGTTGAGTCTGGCCAGGTTGTACTTCATGGTGACCTGAATGGACTCGTAGTACTTGACATCCTTGTCCATCTCAGAGGTGGCGTGCTGCAGAGCGGACTCCAGCGTGTCCTTGGCCATCTTAAGATTGCCCAAACGGTAGTGCAGCGACGCTACATTGTTCTGAATCTCAGCGGGTATCTCATACTTGGCCTTGTCTCGCAAAATACTCGAGGCGGTGCCGTAGGCATTCAACGAGGCCTGCAGATCGTTCTGCTCAAGAATCTGGGCCAGCTCTATCCAGGCCTCAATGTCCTCAGGAAACTGTTCGGTGACCTTCTTAAGATGAGTCTTGGCCATGTCACGTTTGGTCTGCGAGTTGGAGTGTGCGTACAGCGAGCCGAGGATCTTCATGGTTTCGTAATTGCCTGGCTGGATCTTCAGCACCTTCTCAAAGCATTGAGCGGCCTGAAATTTAGTAATTCAATCAGCAAAAGTTGTATTTTCGAGTTTTTATAAACACTTACGTTCTCCGTGTCTCCGCGATAGATGTACATCTGTCCCAGGCCATAGTGCGGCAACACAAAGTTAGCTGGAGCTATCTGGGTGGACTGGTAGTAGTACTGGAAGGCCTGATCGTAGTCGCTTTGGGCGTGGAAGCTCCTGGCCAGCTGGTAGCAGCTCTCCGCTCGCATCGCCTCGTTCTCGGTATTGTGGAAGGCGTGCAGGGCCAGGTGGTGAACCTTCTGGTAGTCTTTCTTGAAGAAAAAGTGGTTTGCCAGATGATTGAGCACCATGGGATTGGCATTGTCGATGGTGTAGGCCTTGGACAGCATCTGGACGCCGAGCTTATTGGACTCTGGCTCCAGTTGATTGAGTTTCAGCACGGCAAGGCCAATCAGCGCGCCGACACACTGTTGATCCAGCTGGAGGGCACGCTCGAAGGCGAGCTTAGCCTTCTCGGGATTCCCCATCTTGAGGAAGCAGTGCGCCATGCCAATGCGCACGTTTGCCGGGCAATTGGGATTTGTTCTCAGGGCTTTCTTGTAGAACGCCATCGCTCCGCGGTAATCCTTCCGATTGAAGGCTATACAGGCCTTGCCCAGCAGCGAGGGGATGTTCGAAGGCGACTGGTTGAGCACAAAGTTGAACTGGGCGTCCGCCTGGTCCATCTTGTCGCCCTCCAGTAGACAGAAGTAGGCTCTGCCCAGCAAATGGCTCTGGTCGTACATGATGATCTTGTCAGCGCTGGTGTACAGGTTGGTGGCCTTCATGAACAGCTCGCGCTTCTTGTCCTTGGACTTTTCACGATACGCCTCCTGCACATAGTGGGCGGCCAGCATGTCCAGGGCGCGCATGAGGTCCTTGTCTGAGTCGCGATAGTCCTTGGTGGCATCATCGCTACGTGACTCCTCCAGCAACGTGACAAAGTCCTCCGTCTTCTTTTGCTTGTAGTAGGCAAGCTGGAAAAGTGGCAGACACGTTGAGCAGGCCTCTCAACCTCGCGGCATCTCCTCCTCCTCCTCCATCCACTTACCGACACATTAACCCACACGTGCAGCGGGGCACGCTCCTGCTTGAGGATGCTCAACACCTCCGGACAGTCGGGCAGTTGATCCGGATCCACCTCGATCACCTAAAAGCCATGCCGAAATGAATAAAGAACTCGAATTGCGAAACCTTGAAATTCACTTAAAACTAACCTCATCGGTGTCCTGCAAAGGTATTTCAATGCAGTTGGACATGGTTGCAGCGGGTTTGGCCACGAAGCCAATAAACTGGGCCGCAGAAAGCGAGAAACGCGAACAAATGTGCAAAATTGAGCGAAAGTAAAAAACAATAACTATTTTCTTTCCATTCCGGTACGCTTGCTAGCGATGGCACTGCGGTCCATATTATCTAGAGATGAGCTCGGGCCAGTGCTCGAAAATCCCGCGAGCTACACATATTTTCATGTATAATACCCTTGCAGGGTATTATAGTTTCAGTCAGAAGTTTGCAACAGAGTGAAGGAGAGTATATAATCTGCTATATACTCTCACTCGTACATATGTAGAAACGGGGCCGGATCGGACGATTATATCCTATAGCTGCCATAGGAACAATAAGGAAAATAATAGAAAAAATCACTCTGCTGCTTCTCATCAAATTTGAGATTTGACCACTTATTATTATTTCAGAATTTCGATTTTAATTTTATAAATCAATTGCAAGGGTAGCTTCCTTTCTGATTCTTTTTTATATTGAATTAGATAAATGTAGGCGAAAAGGTAAATAGTTTTAATTTGCTTTACTTTTAGATAAGCCAAAGATTTAGCTATTTTTCTAGCTATGATCCATGTCACTTCGCAGCACCAAATCCGAAGTCTGGCAACACTGGTTGACGAACGTATATCGACGAGAAAAAATATGATAGATTGAAAATGGTGTTGACAAATCCGCCTGAAAGATAGTGAAATTCTGTTTAATTTTAAAATTAGAACACGATTCGTGACAGGGAGATGTGCTAGCCGATAAGATAAGATGCTGGCCCTGGGCAGAACGGCCTCCTTGGCCGCCGCTGTCTCCTTTGCCTCGACCGTTCCCACTGCCTGCGCCTCCGCCCCTGCCCTGCGCCTTGCCACATCAACAAAAACAAACGTACACAAACAAAGGCAAACAGATGTTTCGCACGAGTTACGTAATGTTCGTAAATTGGCGCAAAATTCAACGCCGCTGAGACTCGGCAGAGCAGCACCGGCAGCTGTGGGCACAGGAACACGTGAAGCAGCACCTCAGCAGCAGCAGACCCGCAGGCACTTCCACCATTCGTCCGTTAGCGATTCGAGATATTCCGCCAGCACCATTATGACTTCCTACTGCAAGGAGTTGATCCTAAATGACTACGACATCGTGGGCTTCGACCTGGACGGCACTCTCTTGCGCTACAACTTGCGCGAGATGTCAGCTTTGATCTATCAGGTGCTAAAGCAGTTCCTGGTGGAACAGAAGGGCTATAAGAAGGAGCTGCTCGACCGGCCGCTAGATGTGGACTTCCTGCAGAAGGGTTTGTTCCTGGATGGTCCGCGCGGCAATGTCCTCAAGCTGAGCAATGAGGCACAGATCCTGCGGGCGGCTCACGGCACTCGGCTGCTGAGCGACGAGGAAATCCTGGAGATTTACGGGCCAGAGCGCAAGTGGGACGTCACAAGTGCCTTTCACAAGGATCCGCTGTCCACGTGGAACGGCGCTGCCTCAACGCAAATGCGCTCCTTGCTGGATTACTTCGATATGCCCAGTGCTTTGGTCTTCGCCCAAGCTGTGGATCAGGTGGACAGGGAGGGGAAACCATCCTCCGGGGAGGAATACCAAGTTTGGCAGGATGTGCAGGCTGGCTTGATGAACATCTACAGCCGGGAGCACTTTGCAAACGATAAGAGCTCCTACTTTAAGAGCATGCGCGCAGAGCCCGAGAGATTCATTCTACGAACGGACCCCAGAGTTCTGAAGTGGCTGGCGGAGCTGCGGCAAGCGGGCAAGAAGCTTTTCCTGCTCACCGGCTCCAATGTGGACTTTGCCAATCTGACGGCCACGCAGGCTCTGGGCAAGGATTGGAGGCAGCACTTTGATTTCGTGGTGACATACGCCAAGAAGCCGGGCTTTTTCACGAGTCAGCGGCCCTTCATGGAGGTGGATGTGCAGAAACTGGAGGAACTGCCCACAGAGGCGGCTGAAATAAAGGCGGGTGAGGTCTACTCTCAAGGCAACTGGCATCAGTTGCACGCTTCTATGGCCAGGCTGCTCAACAAGGAGCCGGCTGAAGCCAAAGCTCTATACTTTGGCGATAACATCGTGCAGGATGTTTACACGCCGGTCAAACATCGCGACTTTGATGCCGTGGCCATTGCCGAGGAGTTGCTTCTGGATGACGGTAAGTATCCGTATGCCGCCGAGCTGAACTCCCAGCAATGGGGCTCATACTTCGCCCTGGACTGCACGCCTACTCTGTGGGCCAGCTTCATTACCAACTACGCCCAGCTGTGTGTGCCCTCGGTGGAGCAGGTGGCGCAAACATCGCCGAAAAAGAGAATTATCTGCACCAATCCGTATGGCTTTAGTCCACGGCTGCCAAAGGAGCTGGAGGCGTTGCATCTGGACAGCTGCAATCGGTAATAACAGTGGAGGCGAGAGGCTATCTATCACCATCTTCCTGGAGACAATAAACGACCTGCGAACCCATGGCTCTGTAAATCCGATAACGCTTCCTTGAGCTGGGAAAAACGTATTTAAATTCTTGCGTACAAACAAATTGTTTTTATTAATAGCAATAAACAGCGCGATTTCCTGAATAATTCAATTGGCATATAAAGTACAGGTCATAGCTGTAAGGCATTGAGATTAAGAACAACAAAATATTATAAATTTTATAATTGAGATTTTGTTTAAAGATTTAAAATATTATTGAAGGAGTTCTGTAAAATTTTATATGCAAGTTCATGGAGATTATGGCTTCGGCTTTCTTTTTTTCACTCACACAAATGAAAAGATACAAATTATTCAATTGCAGTATCTTTTTTACTATTATTCTAAGTTCACAATTTTTAATGTCTTATCGTCTGGCAGTTTATTACCTTTCCAAAGTCCAAGCTAACACCCGATAAATGTTGTTGCACAAGTTACGAAATGATGGAGTTAGTTTCAACTAATATATGGCTTTTGTTAAGAAATTAACAGTTTTTTAAATGATTATTAATTTTTTAGAGCATTTTTTAAATTAATTAATTTATTTTCTGTATTTATTATCTGTATTAACTAACCTTTTATAGCTGCAAGTTTTAATAATATACTAGAACAATTTCAATTTATATTTTTCTATAAAATATTGGACCTCTTTTTATGTTTTTTTGTGAAAGAATGTTATTGTATTTATAGTTTAGATTCTTAATTACTGATAGGCTTCCTATTAACTGCCCCATGTATTTGTTTTAAAATGAAAGGTTTTGACATGCATAACGAACAGTACTCCTAAAACGCTAATTTAATTCACATGTGACACAAAATATTGCCTTGTACAAACTGAAATGAAAGCAAATAAAATGGGTTGTGCATCATCAGAGTTCTTTTATAAATAAAGTGCATTGGGGCTGACGTAATTCGAGCAAATTTTACTTACTCTGCCAATTAAGGCACTTAGGTGTCAGTTCAAATAAGTTTTCCAGGTTCCCAGTTCCATTTAAAACGCAGGAAAACCTGAACGTTACCAAATTACCTTTAATTGAATAGACTTTGTGACTTGGGTTCGGTACATAAGTACTTGGAAATACTACGCGATCAGAAAATGGAATATTACTATGCAACTGTAGGCTTAAAAGAGAGATGGTGAAATAATAAATAGAATGACCATGAGTGGGGCTTAGTTGAGGCGCTCTACGGCCAGGGCTATGCCCATGCCACCGCCAATGCACAGGGAGGCGATACCCTTAGTTCCACCAGTGCGCTCTAGAGCGTACAAAAGCGTGACCAGGACGCGGGCACCCGAAGCACCAATGGGATGACCCAAGGCAATGGCACCGCCATTAACATTCACTTTGCTGGCGTCCAGCTTGAGGTCTTGCAGCACAGCCAGGGATTGGGCAGCGAAGGCTTCGTTGAGCTCATAAAGATCTACTTCCTCACGTTTCCAGCCTATTTTGGTAAGCTAAAAGAAAAAGAAATCTGAGTAATCTGTATAGCGTTCAAGTTCTCTGCTAAATACCAAAGCTTCTACTGCTGTGACAGGTCCCAGGCCCATCACCTTCGGCTCAATGCCACTCTGCGTCCAGCCCACGATCTTGGCCAGCGGTTTGAGACCTTGCTTGGTCACCTCTTCGCTCGACGCGAGCAGCACAGCGGCAGCGGAATCGTTGACACCGGAGGCATTGCCAGCGGTTATGGAACCGCCCTAAAAAAATAAAAGAGAGAAAGTAGTTTTCGTTCTTTTTTAAATTGTCAAACTCACATCTTTAAAGGCCGCCCGTAGCTTCTGTATGCCCTCGATGGTGCTGCCTGCCTTGATGTACTCATCCTTGTTGAATATCTGCGTGCCCTTGCGATCCTTGATCTCCACGGGCACAATCTCCTTATCAAAGAAGCCATTTTTCTGGGCCTCCTCCGCACGATTCTGTGACTGCACGGCATAGGCATCCTGAGCCTCTCGACTGATCTTGTACTGCTCAGCCAGATTCTCGGCAGTGATACCCATGTGTATGTTCTCCATGGCATCGGTGAGACCGTCATGGATCATGGTGTCCATCATTGTGCCGGGGCCCATTTTAACGCCCTGCCGCAGGTGTATGACATGTGGTGCCAGGGACATGCTCTCCTGTCCGCCCGCCACCACGATCTTGGCATCGCCGGACCGGATGGCCTGATAGCCCAAGGCAACAGTTCTGGAAAAAGACTAGAATCAGCACAAGTTCCATGTGTTATATGCTCTCGTTGAAGAACCCACTTCAAACCCGATCCACAGAGCATATTGATGCCATAGGCCGGCACCTGGATAGGCAGACCCGCCTTGAGTGAAGCCTGCCGTGCTGGATTCTGACCCTGGCCCGCACTGAGTGCCTGGCAAAGATTTACATAACAAAGAAAATGTTAAGAATGCTAGGAACCCACGAGTAGATATGCACATATTTTGACAATACCTGGCCGAGAATAACCTCGCTGACCTGCTGGCCCTCAACATTGGCCCTGCGGAGCACCTCCTGGATCACCACGCTGCCCAGATCGGAGGCCTTCAGTTTAGAAAGCGTTCCATTAAAGCTACCTGTTGATTTCGAGATTCGGGTAAACAGAAAGAGAAAGTTACCAATTGGAATTTGGATATCAAAAATACACGCCCAGCTCGTCGGCTGCTGGCTACTCGATCTCATCACCTATGGGGGTGCGGGCTGCGGACACGATGTACACGTCAGACATGCTGGATGGGTGAGGGACAGGTGGCGCTGTGTTTATAGCTTAGCTAATGGGCAGCAAATAAATTCTAATTTTCGAAATTGCTATTGGGAACCGCAAAGTGACCAGGCGGAGTTTTCTGTTTTTCACTACCGGAAATTTCTAGTATTATTATAAATACTAGCAAAGAGCTGGTGAAAAATTACAATTCTGATATTTTAGAGGATAAATTAACGCTGTTATTTATTTTCGTATACACGAGTAATAGATTATAATAGTTAACATTATTATACATTTTAAAAAGCTAATTTGAAGTGTATCTTCTCAGTTTCAGCGGACTTATATTTTCAACACTGTATTTATGGTATATACCACTGTACAAACAGTATTTTTGAACGCCGGAAGGTATTTTGAACAGTCCAGCCGCGGTCACACTGCAGTACACAGAAAATTTACAGAAATTAAGGAAAAAATTAGGGAATTCAACGCACAAAACGCGATTAAAAGTGCCCGAAACACAAGGCGCTATAATCAGGCGTCCCCGAGGACCAACAGGGCACTGGAAACGAGTCCGGAACGACGAGGATAACACGGACAAACGGCCGCCGCAAGAGCAACAGCCCTCCGCCGTCGCCGCCGCCCAAAAAGAACCGACGACGACGACTGCCAGCAGACCAGCACCCCCTGCAGTACCACCACCCCGCCGCCACTGCACAATCTCCAATCTCGCACAAAGCACTCCACTCCTACCATAGAGTCCACTACAGTCCGGGACAGCAACTAAAAACAACTAAAAACACATACCATGCAGGCGATCAAGTGCGTCGTTGTGGGCGACGGAGCCGTGGGAAAGACGTGCCTGCTGATCAGCTATACGACCAATGCCTTTCCCGGGGAATATATCCCCACCGTTTTTGACAACTACTCCGCCAACGTGATGGTGGACGCGAAGCCCATTAATCTGGGACTATGGGATACAGCTGGACAGGAGGACTACGATCGTCTCCGACCGCTGTCGTATCCGCAGACTGATGTCTTCCTCATCTGCTTCTCGCTGGTGAATCCGGCCTCGTTCGAGAACGTGCGGGCCAAATGGTATCCAGAGGTGCGTCATCACTGCCCCAGCACGCCCATCATCCTGGTGGGTACGAAGCTGGATTTGCGCGACGACAAGAACACGATTGAGAAGCTGCGCGACAAGAAGCTGGCGCCGATCACTTACCCACAGGGCCTGGCCATGGCCAAGGAAATCGGTGCAGTCAAGTATCTGGAGTGCTCGGCGCTAACGCAAAAGGGCCTGAAGACGGTGTTTGACGAGGCCATCCGGTCGGTCCTGTGCCCGGTGCTGCAGCCCAAGTCCAAGCGCAAATGCGCCCTCCTCTAAAAGAGATCGAGCGATCGATAGGAAGAGGAAGAGAGAGATAGAGAGATCCTCCCGCTGGATTCTATTTAAACGTAATATTATTAACGATAAACAATTATGTAACCTAAGCGTTGGCCAGACAATCTGCAATCTGGCTAAACCGTAGTTTCTTTGTTACACTTCTTTGCCACTAATTTGTGAGAGGGTTCCCTGTGCTGGGATCCCCCGCCAACCCATTCATCCTCTTGCTTTTGTTTCCGTTTCCGTTTCCCGTTCCGAGTTCGTTTCGTGTGTGTTCTATAATTCATAATCCATAATTTCTGTTTCCCTGTGTGCATTAATTTGAACTAAAAGTTGTCGCGAGATGTTTCTAGATAAAAGGAAAATATGGAGAACCCAATGGGAGATCCGTAAACTGTAAACTCTAACTGTACTTTGTATTATTTAATAACTTTTTGTAATTAAAATTAATGTTGTAAAACTGAGGTAAAACCAAAAGAAAAACAAATGAAAAACCTAAAAAAAAGGAAGAGAGCGTAAGGAGAGACGAATTAGCCGCATAAAAAGAGCATAAAGCATAGATGTCGCCTGTTGATTGGTAGGTCCTCTAGCTGGGGAACCAGGATATTGATATTGATGATATTGAGAGTCAGTAAAGTAAACGTTCCATTGCAATTACACTTACATTATTACATACTTGAATTTAGATGTTGTTGGATGTGTAACAACTTTTTAAACACTTTTGCTAGATCCAGGAACTATCAATATATATATACATATATTCTATATACAAGTATGTATAAGATGAAAAGTCCTTCGTATACTATGTACTGAAAATTAAAGGCATGAAACTGAGAAACACTTTGAATACTTTGTATTTTTAAAGCAAACAGAAAACAAATATTCAAGAAATGAAAATCAACAGCAACAAAAACAAGAACGAAACCAAGATAATTATATAAATGTGTCTATTTCAATGGAAATCAATAAAGCATACAAAAAAGATTTTTTATTCGTTTTTATTATAAAAAATATTTATTAGTTACTACAATCTTATGTTTTTGTAGCAATTTTTTTGAACAAGTTTGATTGTTTTTGTCCAAAAATTGATTAATGATCTATCGTTATTATAAAAATAGGCAGAGATTTGACCATTATGGAAATATGAATGAAAAAGAGCATAAAACTAGTTTCGCTTGGAAGCGTTCTCAGAGATCGGAGTATCTCGACCTGCTCTCTCTTCTATTCCAAGATCTGCACATATGAACCCACACACACAACGCCTTACGCCTTCTGAATATATCAGAAGTCCGCCATCTGGCAGTCAATGACTGAAATCACTTGCGAGTGCTCACTGTACACACAAAAGAGGGGGACATCAGACTTATCAACAGCCGAAAAACGAATTATTTGCTTATCTCGGCGAAAGTCGAGAGCCCAAAATAATCAAAATCAGCTTAAAACAAAGTAACCCGATTGCTGTCGCCCCTCTCTTGTTCTAATACACCGGAAAAAATTAGCTTATTTTATGGGAATTCATGACTTGGATTGTAAAAAGAATTATCAATTATAAAATTATACACAATATTTTTCGTCAAAAATTTAGCTAGTTAGATTGCAAATATTTTAACAATGACTCTCTTGCCTTTTGGTTTTAGGTGAAATTTAGCTACGATTCAAAAGGCGTAATTTACAATTTTAATTTTTCTTGTGCGCTATTCTACATTTGTTTCCAGTGCACTCTCTCATTTCGCTCCTCACACATATGGTCATGGAAACGATGTTCTCGCAGCTGGAAGTGAATCGAGGGAACAGCGAAAATCATTTATGTTTATGTATGTATGTTACACAGGCAAATGTGGTGGCGTATCTGTGGCGAGGACCGGGAAAAATGGGGGCAGGGGTCAAAAGAGTGTGTGCGACTGTGTGTGCGTGCGTCCGTTCCAGTGACGTGGCCATCGATGCTGCACAAGAGCTGACGTGGACGCCTTTCAATTAAACAAATCACATCAAATCAATTAGACGGGATCCTCGCATTCATGTCAGTGTATAATGTACTCTCAATCGTCTTATCGTCTAAGGAAGTTATACAAGATATTTGGCATTCGATTTGGGAGATTCTTACATACAGATGTAGGATTGCTCCTAATCATTATTAATCTCTACGTTCTAGAACTCGTCGTGGCGGGCTAGGGCCTCACCGAAATCGGTGGCCTGAGAACCTACAAAGACATCGTATTTGTCTAGAACTTCCGCCTTGGTCAACTGATCGTCATGATCGACATCAGCCTCAAAGATCAGATGCTTGGCCTCGCTCTCCGAGTGATCAAAGTCTTGGGGCGTAATCCAAAGCTTCACCTCCTCTTCATTCAGATAGCCATCGTTGTCCATGTCGCGATGTAGCGAGAAGGCTTCACGCTCATTGGCAACCCACTCGGGTTCTTCCTCATCCTCTCCGGAGGGTCGGAACATGTCGCCAATGTATTCATCCACCGAGATCTTGCCATCTTTGTCCTTGTCCAGATCAGTGAATGTCTCGTGGAGCACCAGTTCTTTCATTGAGGGATTGTCTTCGGGATGCAGGAAAGCCGTGAACTCTTCCTTGGTTAGGCCATCATCCAAGTCCTTGTCGGCCGTCGACCAGCGGTAACGATCGCGTTTTAAGACGTTCTTGTAGCTGATGCCTTTACAAAGAGGAAAATTTAAGCATATAAATTAAACATTAAAAAAATCTGAGGGATTTGTTACAAAACTAATATATAAAATCATTTAAAGCTGTTCTGGCTTTTCAAACCATTAAAATCCCCCGAAACCCAGTTTCTCTGGAGGAAATACCACCAGTACCCACCATTTTCCTCCTCTTCCTGCTCTTCGGGGCTCAAATCATCCAAGAAACCGTAAACAGCCTTCTGGTAAGTCTCCCAAGTGATGGTCTTGTTGTTATCCGGATTGTAACGCTTCCACATTCGATTCACATCCTCCTCTATGTACCTCCGCTGGGTGTAGGCGATCCAGTTCTTGAGCTCCGACAGATTGATAAAGCCATCCTTATTCTCATCGATGCGGTCCACAATCAGGCCCAACCGACGCCTACTTTCCTCGGGAGTGAGGCCGTCGAACTTCTTGGACTCATCGGGGCCCAGGAAGGCCTCGTGATCGAACTGGGCATTGTGCTCGCCGCCGACAAAGTGTTTGTTGTGCAGCGAATCGTGTTCGAGGGGATTGTGGGCCAGATCTTCCGGAATGCTGGAGGCAATTGCCGCGCCGGCGATGGCCACAACAAGTAGCAGCACCATCGGCGTCTTGTTATTTGACATTTCGGATTTTTTAATCCGTCCGGTTCGAGGCAAAAAACGAGACTGACGGAGATTGACGAGATTCGTTTGGCAACGACGGCAGCGCGAGAGAAACAACAATCGCTCGGGTAAATTGTAGGGTTGTCAGGCATTTAAAAAGTGTGCACAAATAATAATTTCAATATTAAAAATATAATATTTAATGATATAATTTAAATTTTCTTTTATTTTAACATTACGAAAAAGCGTTTGCTTGAAAATATTTTTTAAACGCCTTTTAACTTAATGTAATGGAAATATTTTTATAATAATAAAGTGAGTAACGTTTAACTGAAAATATTTACAGCACATTATGTTATTAACTTTATTTATTTAAATCTTTCCGAAATGTTGTTAAGCTTTATATAACAGCGGTGGTTGTTATGCATTTTTTGCTTAACTTTTTTATCTATAAAAATATATACATTTAATTAAATCTATGAAAAATTGAAGCGTTAACTTTTTAAGAGTTTATAATTTTGTATTTTTAAAGACAAATAAAAAGGCTTCAAAAACTATAATATAAATTTTTGCCATGCTAGATTATTTAAAAGTGTGGTATTATTGAAAAATTAAGTTATGTTTAATATGCTCCTAGAAAATGTTTATCCATTAAAGCACCACAGCTTTTCAACGGTTAAAATATATCTTACAATTTTGTTTTCAAAAATTCACATTTATTAATAAAACTTGTAATTCAAGGCGCGTATGAATCCCCTGAGAACTGGAATTTTCAAGTCGAGTTTCAATTTATAATTTAATAAATGAGTTTACATGTACAATTTTTTCATTATCAGCTTAATTATTCCCCAAAGTATTTTTAAAATAATCTCGAAAAAACATGTTTATTATGAATATTATAATATTTTTGTAAAGATTACAAATTTATTATCATTCGACTTAAAATGTTTGTGTGCATTAATAAGCCGATTATTTCTTATTTAATTTTAACATTGGTTTTCCCACTGTAAAATCCATTATTTAATTTTCATTTGCATTTATTAAACGTCCGTTTCATAAAGCTAAAGTTAAATAAATATGTGAAAGTGTGTTTAGATGTTAAGCGTCGGTCTAACTACAAGATTATATATTATTTATCTCTATTTACAACAGTTGTACGTGCAGGGAGGAATCAGGGATCAAAGACCAATAGGGGACTTATTAATTTATATATTATTTGGGCTCCTCAGCTCCCTCATGACCCAGCGAACTGAAATCGCCTGTGTTGCAGGATATGCTGGGAATATCAAAGTTGGAGAAACCTCGATAGTTGGCCACCTCAGGCTTAAGCGGCGATGGCAGCAGGACATCTGTTCCCGGCACTTCGCTGTCTATCAAGCTATCCGTGGTGCTGTCCAGCATGTTAGGGGTCTCCGGGAGGGTCAGAGGCTTTTGGGTAACGGGGATGCTCTTTTGAACCAAGGGATCAAATTCGTCGAGATTCAGCTTGGACTCGTCCGTAGTGCTGTTCTCCCCACTCTGATCCGACAAGTCAAAGTCGTAGTTGATGTTGGTCAGGCCGCCTTGGAACTCGGATCCCAGCATCAGGACATCTCCGTCGTGGTTCTCTGTCGCGGGCTCCTCCAACAGGGACACGGCATCAAAAGCTGCATAATTGAACATTGGTGAAGCGAATAGGTTGTCGGCTGGCTGTAGATTCTGTTGCAGCGGCGACAGGCGACCCACGGAACCGATGCTGGTGTCCTTCAGGGATAACCCAGAATCCTCTGGAGCTATTAAGGGCTTTGTCAAGCTAGTAGCCGCTGTCAGAGATTGAGAGGTCAATGAACCGCCGCCACTCAGCACATTGGCTTGATAATGCCCCGCCTCGTTGTCGCTGAGGAGATGTGCTCGGGCTTGTCCGATGAGAAAGGCGGGTGTTTTGATGGGCAGCAGGTTAAGCGGCGCCTTGGCTATCACCGTGTCCACCCGTTCGGTCACCTCTCTTTGGAACTCGATTAGCTCCTTCTCGAAGGAAGCGATGCCAGAACTTATTAAGGCGTTTCTCTTCTGCAGCCCCTCCATGCGCTTCATGTTCTCCGATATCAGGTGCAAGCTTTCACAGGCTAGAAGAGCGCTTTCCCACGGCGTGCTGTAAGGTTGCTGGCCGGACATCAATGCCCCGAACTCCTCACTGCTGATGCCCAGACTCTCGCCATTCAGATTCTCGATGAAGGCAATGGCCGAGCAGAGATTGGTGAAATAGTAGCCGCCCTCGCCGCTCATTACCCGCGAAGCGTTTGTGAAGCGCGTCACGAAATTGATGTTGCTGTGCAGGCGCACGGGATTGGCTTTAAGCACCACAAAGATCAATGCGGGCAGAAAGTCATCAGCACTGGCCGGACCTCCTGTTGCTCGCTTCAGCAGCTCGAAGATGTGCCGGCAGCAGCGAACGGTGCACTGGAGTTTCTCCTGGGGCGAGTAATACGAATCTATGCCGACCAGCTCCGAAATGGCATTATAAACCAGATCCCTGGCCTCTGCATTGACCTCGTCGATGCTGCAGTCCAGATGCTTGGCCGTGATCCAGCTCAGCTGGCGAATGCGCTTCTGAACCTTCACATCGCTGTCCTCATCCTCGGTGAAGTACGGACTGAAGAGGAATCTGCAAGATAATGTATATCCCCGCCTTAGAGATAAACCAACTTTCTTATGGCAGTGATATCTGCCTTTGGGATGACTCACTTGTGGTTCTGCGTCATCACAACCTTCTCAAAGAAGTCGATGGCACTATCGCGATCCTCGTTGGTGGCAATCTCAAAGCTGGGATCATTGTGCACGATGTCTGAGACCTTGGTGTAGGCATTCTGCACGGCATCCGACAGCTCGTCCACGTTCTTGGGACTGTTACCGTTAATATACTTGCGTATTTCGCTGTCCAAACGCTGGATCTCCAGTTTAAGCTTGCGTTTTCCATCGTCGGGAATGCGTAGCTGGCGCAGCTGCAGCAGAAATTGACCTTCTGTGGGATCTGGCACATGGCTGCGTTGCTGGGTGACTGTGGATGAGGTGGATAAATAAATATTATGGCGCTTGAGCTAAGATCTATTCCTCATACTTTTCTGAGCTCCGGCCTGCAGGGTTTTCTGCAACACGGCCGTGAACTTCTTCTTCTGCAGGGTTCCTGAGGTTTCTGCTGCTTCCTGCTTCTTTGGCTGCTGCTCCACTCTCCCGTGACCGTGATGACCATGCTGTGGGGATCTACGCTCTGTGGACCCGCCCGCGAAACCAGGGGCGTGGCCGGGTGCCAGGCTCGCCGTCTCGCCTGCCTTCTCTGCAAAGGGCCACTTCATGACTGAGGGTTGGGAAAAACCGTGAGCGGGACTTACGCCTCAGCTTCCGTTGCTTATCGTTGAACTTTTCGCGGAAGCACATAGAACAGAGGCCGTCGTTCTGGGGAGTTCCGTAAAATCCGCAGCCCGTGCGGCACTTCAGGTCCTGCTGCCCCAGGCGCAGCGAGGGAGGACGGGCAGCCGTTGCCATCTTGAGTGGACGAGTGCTCAGATCAGGAGCTGGTCTCTGATTGCCAATGTCTGGCTCTAGCTGGCCTTTGTTTTGTTTTTTTTTTTGTGCGAAATGTCGGAGATAAATAAAGTCGAATTATTTATGAGAGATGGGAAAGAATCGATTTCAATGTCGGTACTATCGAATACATTAATATCGGAAGCCATTTTCAAGAATAATTCCGCCACTAGGAATAACATTTCGAACTTCCGGATGTCGATGTTTGTACACCCTTTTAATTTTTCAATTGGATCAGAGGGCCGTATTCAAAATCGATCATAACTAAGTCAAGAAATAATTCATTTTCCCTTCTGTGTTGGTTTTTATTAAATTAATAAATCTGAATATTAAGTTTTGGAATATTATAATAATTTTAATGATGTAACAACGCTTAAAAAAATTATAAAATAAACAAATTTTTATTTCTTTTTTATAGCCCACTTATATTAATAAAACACCAGTTTTATGTTCCACTAAAATTAAATTTTAGCATACTTTATTTGAAAAGAAAACATTTCAACTGCAACTGAGGGGAATCTGTTTCACAATTTTGATGGAATACATTTAGTAAAATCGTAGTGCCTTAAGAAACGCTTCAAAATAGACATTCAAAGTTCTTTTTCACGCACATAAACAATTTTAAAAACCAGCTACACAATTTTATTGGTTTTCGCGTTAGCAACGTTGATAAAGTCATTACATTTAGGACGGTTACACACATACACACGAAGAATGCAATTTCTGGTAGGGTCACAAAAAGTGTTAGTTCACAACAACGATTCGAAAAAGCTCAGAAACGACAGAGTTATAGACTAAGACTAGGCTAAGAATTTGCAAAAGTTTCGTCCTAACTGCTTTACACGTGCATCAATCTTGTTCCCAATGAAAAACCTAAGCCAGAAAATAAATCTCTAGACCTCTGCCCCTTAACTTAATTGACGCTCTCTCCCAAAAACGCACTCAGCTACCAACAACTCGACTAGTTCAAACGCTACCTCTACCTCTAACTCTAGTTCTTCTAAATTTGTTCTCTTTCTTTTTGTCTAGCAGTAAAAAGATTTGGAAAAAACCATTTTGTCGTCTCTGCGTTTTTGTTTTTTTGATTAGTCTTAAAAATTTCTAATACTATTCTGCTAATTTAATCGAAATGCAACCTTGCCTCGCCCTGTGCTCAACTACTATCCATAGTTACGTATACTTAACATGATCGTTTTCATTTCCGTCTCCGCTTCCATTTTCATTTTCATTTCCCTTTCCGTTCACTTTCCTTTCGCAATTCAAACGTTTCGAAAAAGTCTCGTGTATAGTTTTGAACTTGAATTTAACACTACTTATGATGTCTTTGGCTTCTGTTTTTTAGGTTTCGTATGCGATCAACTCTTATAGCTAAAAAATGTAAGTATCGGTAACACGTTTTCAACAGTTATGCCGCCATTTTGGTTATAGGTTTTTGATTAAACATTCTTTGGTTTTTTGATTTGTTCGTATGTGGTTGGTTGTGTGTGAGTGAATATCAATTCCCTACAAAAGAGTTGCATTGGTAAAAAATTCAAGTCTAACCATTTTCTTCAATAAATTCCTTGTCCCAATTCGCGGTTGTATGGAAATCAGTTTTGGCGGATCAGATGACTCTGGTTCTTGTTCTGACATTAATTAATGAGTACCCTGTTTCTTAAATAGTTCTTTATATTAGGTTAGTATTGAAGTAAAGTACAGGCTGGAAAGGGTTTAAAGATGCTTAAAATTAAACTGAAGTTTAATGAAACATAAATAAATTAATAGTTAGAAAATAAACAGTTTAAAAGTGAGTATATAAATATTATTAGGAACCTTGCCAAGACTCTTGAGTAAATTACAAAGGAAGATTAAAATATATTAACTTTAAGGATGGATTTAATCAAGGGATTAAACAAGTAAGACCAGTATTGACCCCTTCAAGCATGTACTGTACTCTTAATGAACTCTCTAGGTCTCTACAAAAGATCTTTTAAAAAGTCAGCAGTAATTTTGGTTCCTTGGGACGCTCTTGATCAGGTTAACTGAAGTACTTAAGTCCCGCTATTAGCATAAATTTCTCAATAAATAACTCCGAGTCCAGGACAGCTATGTGAGCTGCCCGACCAATCAAGGTATTAGCCGTATGAGGCAGAGCGTGATGGACATCAAAGCGGGCCAAAGTCAGTTCCGGCCGAGCTAAAATTGGGGCTATGACATTGTGAACCATTTCCCTGGAATAAAAATATACTTTAAATATGGTTTATGGGCAAATTTTGTTTAAAAATTACCTATAAATGGTGCCCAACGTAGAGCTATCCCGCATGGCCGCTTTGCAAAGCTCTAGTCTGGCGGAATGCGCTGGCACATAACGATCCTGGCTAGAGCCGCAGAGCAGGATGTTCTTGAAGTGATGCAGGGTGCTCCTCTGACTGAGCCTGTACAGGAAGCTGTTCCGCATGTCGGTGGTGTCCCGCATGCAGAGCTGCAGCAGTGAACCAGATTTCTTCCACTTTTGCATGAACCACATGCCTGAAAAGGGTTGAAAAATAAGTAAATATCCTAAAAGTTCCTGGATCTCGTATCCATACCCATATTGACCAGTCCACTGGTGTTGTAGAGAGTACCCAGGTGAGGACCCGAGAGCGAAAGGAAGGTGTGAAGGCGCGGCAGCAGAGGACGCATCTGGGGCCTTGCCAAGGCGCTTCTCACAATGATCGTGCCCAGGGAATGGGCCACGAATGAGATACGAACTGGATTCAGAGCGCAACTATCGATATGGTAGAGTATCTCGGTTACCAGCCTATAGGGAAATCCCAAAAGAGATGATTAGGAGATTGAATTAACTCAAAATTTAAACTCACCGATCAGTCATGGTGTCAAAGTCAGAGAAGGTGTCTCCTTGGTTCCGTTCCGACATGAGAAACTCCAGGTTTACTCCAGGCAGTCCCAGTTCCAAATAGGTACGCACCAGCCTTAAATCTGCCGAATTGCCATCCAGCCCATGGACGCAGATAACCAGATGCATGCCGTTGGGTGAGAAGGCGCGGTATTCGTCGCTAATGTAGAAGTAGGGCAGCTCGGAGGCCAGCTGGACGTAGTCCGAGTATATGCTACCCTGGTACTTGATTTGCTTGCGGAACTCCTCGCGGTACTTCTCGAACTCCAACAGCGAAATGCTAGGCGGCGCCTCCTGTGCTACAGCGCCCGAGCCCTGTCCCTTCCGCTTGTGCTTGCCGGCGGAATGGGAGCTGTTGCCCGTTGGCTTTGCCGCCCGCACCTGCCCATTGGAGTTCTCCTTGTTCTCATCCTGTTCGGCATCCAAGCCATTGCTGCCATTTATGGCAAGTGACTTGCATTGATGACTCAGTTGGTTCGGAAGATTCTGTGGCCTCTTCAGCTCCGCCAGGCTGTGGGATTTCAGTACGGGCTTATTGGTAAAGATGGCCGGCGTAGAGATCGGTCGCAGGGACTCGTATATGTGGTACACCGGATTATCGATGGCCCCCACCGGCTGGCGCTCCTTGAGCGGCGGCGGCGGCAGATGGCAGGTCACCTGAATCTTGGCTTTGCCACTGGGAGGAAGTGAGGCTGGCAGGGAAACTGTAGCGGGAACGGCAACGGTAGCAGGAACAGGGAGAGGTGCCGCGGAGGGTGCTGGCTCTGGTGGCGGATCCCGGAACTCGTCAGGCGGCGGTGGAGCCAGGGCAGCCAATGCCAGCTCCTGTTCTTGGTCCTGGAACTGCTGAGGTGGCGGGAGGCAGACCGCGTCCAGCGGCTGCATATCCTTCAGGCTGGTTATGTCAAAGTCCGACTTGGACTTTCCCGTGGAGGCGGCAGTCTTGTGGCGATTCCTGCGCGGCGGCGGCTCCATTTCCTCCACTTCCGTGGACTCTCCATTGGGCAGGTGACGCAGTCTGTCCAATTGAAAGCGAGAGCGCTCCCTTTTGATATTTACCGTCACTGAGGACACCTTTTTGTGTACCTCCGGCGGCGGCTGACGAGCTGGAGTTCTGCTCTGACTAGAGGTTCCCGCCTGTCTCTTTCGCGTCTTGTGCGGATGCTGCTGCTGGAGTTGCTGCTGCTCCAGGACCTTCTGGAGGCGGAGACGCAGCTGTTCCCCATTTAGGCGCGTCTCCATGGCCATGCCCATCCCTAAATTGAGCTGCGTGTGCCGCTGTCGCTGATTGTTCAGACCCGCCGTGCTGGTGATGGTGTCTGGACTGGAGATGGCCAGGGAGCTTCTCCGGCTACTCACCCAGCCGCTTTCCTCGCTTAGCGAGGAGGTGGAGTTGCTCCTCTGCCGCCTTAACTGCGGATCCGAATCGAATTCGGGCGGAGGAGCCAGATTGGGCAGGGATTCACTGAACCCACTGGTGTTGGGATCGCTGCTGGTGGTGTTGTTGTTGCTCGTTCCATTGCCATTGCCGCCGCCAGCGCCCTCGAGGCGGAAGGGCACGCTGTTGGAGCTCAACATCTGGAGTTTCTGCATCATGTCGCTCTCGGAGCTGCTGGACTCTTTCCTGAGTTGGCCCTGGCGTAGCATTTCCTTGATGTCGGACACCCTTACGCGGGCAATTTCCACGGCACGCGGTATCTGCGAGGAGCTGCTCCGCGGCATTGTGGTGTGCTGCGTCGGCGGTGGCGGCGGATACGAGTTTCTCGGCGGCACCATTGACTTTGGCAGCGAGTTGTAGCCATTGGTGCACTGCTGTCCCTGCTGCGTCGGCTGTCCCTGCTGCTGCTGCTGAGCTGCGCTGTGCGGCTGCTTGGGAGGATTCAGCAGCTTTATCTCGTGCAGATAATCGAACTTCCCATAGCGCTGCCGGAACTCACAAATGTTCCTCATCAGGTCATCCGCCTGGAGGCGCGGCAACGTGTGGTTGGTCGTTGGTGGCGTCGGATTCGTGGGCAATCCCTCGCAGCCATCGAGTTGATCCAGGGATTTGCTATGCCGCGCCGGCACACTAGAGTCCAGATCGAGATCCTCCAGCAAACCGGTGACCGAGTGCCGTGAGAGGTTGTGTCGCAGTGCCGCTGTGGGAGGTGGTGGAGCCGGCGCCTGTTCCTTGCTGGGAGCTATGGTCAGACTGGCCTGGAGTACCTCTCCGCCCAAGGCAAATCGCGGTGTCACCACGCACTTGGCATGCGGATGTGCTGGACCCGAGCCATTGGTCTGCGGGTAATCATAATCGAAGTGGCAGGCCAAGCAATCCTTGATACCGTTCAGGCTGCTGCTCGAGTGCGTCTTGTCTACCTTCTTCTTCTGACAGCCGACGACTCCACTGCCCATGGACACCGATTCGTCCAGCTGGGGATCGCTGCCGGAGCGCCTTCGTCCATAGCTGCTGCCCGGCGTCACGTAGCGATCCTCGAAGATGAGGGGCAGCGAGGAGGCGTCCCCATCGATGGGCGTACAGTGAACGGGGAGAGGTGGCAGGGACTGAAGGTAGCGGCTCCTCCGAGCCAGCTCTGCAATTGCCACATAGCCCTGACAGTGTCCCGGCGATGGTGATCCATTGGCCTGCTCCTGACAGCCAGCGGCAGCCGCATGGCGCGGTTGCTCCAGCACAAAGAAACCCTCGGCAAAGCGTCTTACTCTCAGGATGTGATGTTTTCGCGCTAGCAGTGTGTGCACCGCTGTGGAGGATCGAGAGGCCAGGAGGACGCGACGCCACCAGAAGATGCTTTCCGCACACAGCTGGGCAATGTCCGAATTGGCACGAATGGCAAAGTCCTCCTCCGCCTCCAGTTGCTTGGCCTGATCCAGCAGCAGTTGAAGCCGCTCGCCCGTATCGTTCTCCCTTAATGGTGGCGATCCAATCTGCGAGTTGATGCTCGGCGGCAGCACGGTGCTGAACTCGTTGAGAGTGGCCTTCAGCTGCTCGATGGCGCCCAGGAGGAGACAGCAGATCTCCCGATGAATGGCCCGGGACTGAAGCAGTCGCCCGGCAGGACCGCCGCTGCATTTTGTGGTGCCACCTATCTGGGGTCCAAAGAATACTGCCTCTAGGGGGCCCGGCGAGGTGTTTCCCCGGCAGCTCAGCTTACCGGCACTCCAGGGCTTCGAGCTGCGTGGGGCACTGAAAGAAAGTAAGGAAAATTCCACAACAAAATCGGGAATTAGACTTTAATATTTAGGATGTGGGTGTTCATTCAGTTGTTCACTTGTTTATTTGTTAATTAATTCATTTAGTTTTTCACTCAGTTCCTATTTTAAATTAAAATTAAGTCGCTTAACAAGTGAACCACTGAGTTGCATCTAATAATTACTATATTCCATATAAATTTATATACATATAAAATTAACTAAATTATAGAAAGAGACTCGGACAGACATGTAAGTACAAAAAGCTCTCCTGGCCACAGAAACTACACCAACTACGTGAGTACGAGTACATTCGAGTACGAAGTTACGGAATTTTACGGAGAGTTATGATGATTTCTTACCAGAATTTCATGTACGAGAACATGCTTCGCCTGCCGTGTTGATTCCGTTTTTAAGGGTGATATATTGGTATGGATAATACGAATATATTTTGGATTGTATCGTTACCAAATATATATCGTTGGAGCGCAAAAAATGAGATAAATGAATCGGAGATTATAATAAATGATACCATGGTTGACTTTGAACTATGGATTCTTTTTTAAGGAGAACTAAGTGTGATAAAGTTATGATAGGTGAGATAGGGAGAGGAGTTCTAATATTCAAAATATCATATTTACAAAATTAAATATAATAATTATAATAAGATATTAAAAAATAGTCTTCCCTGACACTTTTTTTATATATATTTTATTAAGAAAGGCAGGAAAGAATTTAAATCTAAATTGTTACAAGAATTAATAATATTGCTACTTGTTGAATGTTTAATTAATTGCATTTGGAAAGGAATAAATTATAAGAAAGTATTTTGCAAGGAAACAAACTAATTAAGGATCTAAGTATATTATGAACACATGCACAAAAACTTCAAAAGACTTTATTTAGGATCTTTTAAAGAAACTAAATCCTTCTTAAATAAAATCCTCAGATAAACTATAAAAAGGAAACACCAAAAAAGTGTTAAAATGAGGTTTTCCCAGGATATACTGAATGTTAAACTTTGACAAAGAAAAAGGAAATGCTTTATTATTCCATTCCCGGGAAACCTGAAAAGTTTTCATGGCCCAAAAGCCAAGAAAATCATCTGCTAACGATTTTATCCCAGAAACACTTTAAAGTTTCACGTGCCCCCCTCCCGAAACCAATCCGACTCCGATGAAGATTGTAGGACCTGCAGCATTCTGCCTCGATGCTGAGAGATAATCAGGCAATTTACGGCTTCGCTGGGGCGCTTCGGTGATGTGTAATCAGCATGAATATATCCACATCGGGCCAAAGGCCAAGGTCAACATGGGATTCGTCGCTGATGCTGCCCGAGATGAGATGATATTTTATTCATTTGAAAGAGCCAGGGAGTCGCCGAGTCGAGTCAATTTCAAATTCCGTTTCGTATTCGGTTCGAAAAGGATTCCCCTCCGGTCGAGGACTACAAATTGCTTCGACGAGGAGTAGGGGGATTTGGTGCTCGAAAGCACAACTTTTTTTGGCAATACAAAACAGATTAAAGAATTAGGCGCAGGATGCAAAAACTTTCGTGAAGAAAAAATTTTGAGAGGAGCATAAAAAACTTAGCTGGAAGTCAAAATTGAGCTTTGCAAGGAGTTTAAGTTTGAGATCCTCCTTATTCTTGTTAGTTCTTGGCCTGTATATTTTTTGTCGCAACATTCCAGGAGCTGAAGCAGGAGCAAGAGCCAAAGGACAATTGCAATGCGAGAGTCATTAAAATTTATGCCCCGACATTTTTATCCTGCGCTCTTTGTATGCACAGGGAGCAGGAGGCGAGGGCTTCGCCGCCTGTGTGCAATTTTAATGAGTTGGAAATGATTTGTGCGGGTAACTGGCCTACCTAGTCCTCCCTCCCATCTGTTATGTCCTGTCGTGTTCCGCTGATGCTGCAGTCCCCACGCAACAGGACATAAGAGGAGGTCTAGAAGGTGAGTCCTAGCCCCTTCCTGGATTTATGCGGCCCCTACGTTGCGTTCAATTTACTGTGAAAAATATGACTATATCAACGTTGACATTAGAGATCATGTTGTCATCTCCAGTTTGCATCTCGCCCGACACTCGAACCCCTAGCTACACTATGAAAAATGATATCGAAGTATGCTTTATAGCAATTAAATTTTAATTTAATCTTTGAGAATTTATCAACAAGAAATCTTCCCATTTATTACGACTCAAACGTTAATTTTTTAATTATTTAAGCTCACAAAACTCTTTCTCTCGTTTAACTGAGAATCTCCTCTCTTTTTCTGAGTGTTCCCTTTATACTCACTTGATGTAGGGCTGATGGAGGGCCACCAGACTGGCATGAATGCCCACGCTGATGGCCGCCAGGTGAAAATAGTCGAACAGCACCGGCAGGTGATAGTGTAGGCCGCGTCCCGGATGAAAGTTCAACTGCAGACTCCTGGTGGAGGCCAGTGTCAGCGTAGTGCTTCCGCCAGAAAAGCTACCCATTCTCCCATCGCCGCCGCCGCCGTTGCCTCCATGTCCATTGAGGCTGCTGGAGCCGTTTTGTTCCCCAAACCAGAGTTCCAGCTGCAAGGAGAACTCGGCCCGTTCAATGGACTCCTTCAGGTGACGACTGTCAACTGCAAAAAGCGAGAAATTCAGAGAGGGCAAAATCAAATGGAAATCTTGAATGTCAAGGGATGGAAGTTTATGCTATATTAAGCAGGGTTTTCAATGGAATTTGGCTTAAAAATAAGGTAACTACCAAGAGTGGAAATTAAAAATAGAATAAGTAAATCCATCGCGCACCTCTCTCTCTTTTCCCTCGCCTTTAAGATGTAGTTGAAACGATGAGCGCTTGATATGTTTTAAAAAATATGTTTTAAAATGTGTGAATGAGTCATTTCCAGCCCCAAGTTATATTTTTAATTTTTCAATTTACCACTATCAGAAAATTTAATAAATAGGTTAAATATATATAAACATATAAACAAGAAATATATTAATAATTTTTCAACAAACTATTAAATAAAGTCCCAGTTTGCATCCCTGATGCTAAGAAAGAGGCTCCACCTTGAGGTTGATTGAACTGCAAATCCCCGGAATAAATGCAGCAGAAAATCCTGTATGCAAACAGTGAGTCCACTCTCCCTGAAAGAACATTTCCCATTTCCCCAATATATTTCCAGCAGTCGATTTCAATTCCGTCTTCGGCTTATTTGTTTTCCTATTGATTTTCGTTTAGGTTCTCCAAAAGGGGGTGGCAACTGCTCGTACCACCGGATAGTGGTGTGTCGGAAGTGGCGGGTGGCCTGCCCCTTAAACCCCAAACAAAATGGGTTAATGTCCGGGTAGTTGTGCATGCGGCAAAGACAACTCAAAATTCATTGAGAGGCCACAAATATCGTTGGCCGGAAACCAAGGAATCGATGAGTCAGAAAATGTTGTCCTAGTTCGATGGACTTGTTTCTGGGAAGCTCCTCAATCAATTGGGTTTCATTGTTTACTTCAATAACATGGCAGACCATTAAGTTTACTTGAATAAGTTTATGTTTTTGCTTGATTAGTTTACTAAGAAAATAGTCTTAAACTCTTTCTTTAAGTAGTTAAAAATCTTCTCTTTAAAAGACCTTTTTTATATATTTTATTTATCTTAAATGCAAGGAGAGATCCCACTTAGATTTTACTAGAAGGCTTATCTCATTTTCCTAGTAAAAATATATATATATTTATTTGGGGGCCATAACTTTTAGGTATCTTATTATTTAGCAAATATCAAAATTATATTTTTTATGACCTCGTAAAGTTGGTAGAAAATGGATCTAGAAAATATTTTATGTGCTTTATTTAGGGATTTATTTTTGTTAAAGCTTCTTAACTGCCTTAAGCAACAAGTGAGCTGAACTTAATCGTTGCCGCCCACACATTTTCCGAATCCATCAATATCTGCGATTATTCCACCTGCCACTCCATAATAATAACCATCAGAGTTTACCAATGTTTTCCTTTCTTTTACAGTCTCCATATCCTTCCCCGTCCATAATTCCCTTTCCCTGAGTGAAAATGTTAATCAAATTCAATTTGCTTGCCATGTCGATGGTGGTTTATGGGGCAGCTACTTAGGATTCTTGCTCCACGTGTGTGTATGTCTGTGCGGGATGGGGAGAGCCATAAAATTCATTTGTTTTCATAAAATAAGGATTTATCCCCATAGCAGAAAAAGGCAATAAAACAGAAGCAAAGGAGATGCGCGCATTGCAGGGCTCCTTTATTCCTTGTTGAGATTTTCTTGGTCTCCCGCATCACTCATCGGCCATGTGGTCCGTGTGGTGACAATTGCTTTTGGCTGGAATAATTTTAAATGCCGAGAAGGAGATTTTCACAAGAGTCTCCACAGCTCGACACAGTTTATTTTATTGTCTGTGCGCTGCAGTAGCCACTATACAAGTGTGCACCGAAAGAAATCGTAATTGCTTAGAAAATATAGTGAAAATAAAATGACAGAAATATTAAATAGGTATTTAAACCTATAAATAAAATGTAAAGTACTTGATATATTCCTAATAATTCAAAAGTTAATACTTCTTTCTTTTATTTGATATTTTTTAATTAACAAAAATCTGTGGAATATATAAAATATATACATTTTCTTGGCTCTCCCAAATTCGAAACCAATTATTCTGCCTGCTCGTGCGAGAAGATAAATTGCACAGTTAGGGGAAAAAGCGGAAAAGCGCAGGACGTTTGAGGAAAAACCAAAACAATCGCATACACACACGACACACACACGCTAAACATCAACAACAGAGACTGAAAGCTGTCAAGTAAAAAGTTACTCTTGTTGCTGGTTCCTGCGGTGGCTCCTCTGCGGATTCCCCACCCAGATTCCACCACACATGCTTGGGAAACTTGTCCAAATGAATTAATCACTTTACCCAGCAGCCAAGTGGATGATGTTTCCATTGTTTGTTCGCCGAAGAAGCTAAGGCGAAGCAAAAAAACAATAAGGGCTCAAGTTGAGCTAGGAAAACCTAAGGGAAAATGTGGGGAAAACGTGAGGGAAATAGGCGCTGTCTGTCAAGTGCTTATCATTCTCGCACTTTTTTCGAGAGCAAAATGCCGGCACCTTGCGCTTTTTATTCCCTTACACAATACCCCCATAAATATTCGAATAAAAATATCTCTTTATATTTTTATCCACCATTTCCACGCTTTGTGTATGTGTGTTTATATATGTATTTATATTTTCCTGGTGTTTTCCGCTTTTATTTCACCTCTTTTTACTACGAAAATTTACTTTCAATTTGGTATTTTCCTTGCCTTTGTTTTTTATGAGAATTTTATAGTGTTTTATGTGGTGCTCTGTGCCGCGTGTTGAATATATTATTATATAGACTTTTAACGAGGTAAAAAATATAAATTTTGATTATTAAGACAACAAAAATTATTATTAATTTAAAATATCTACAATGAATTCGATTTTAATCAATGCTTTTTTGTAATTAAATTTTCTTTGTTATGTTAAGAATAATTACGTAAAGTTTTCCATAAACTTTAACCTATTTTCAACACTTTTTACACTTTTTTACACTTTTGTTAATTCGATCTGCTGGCATAATCTATTACTGAATTGTTTACTTTTTATTTCACTTTACACTTGGCCTTCTTCTTACCTTGTGCTGTGCGTCTGGTTTTTTGTGTTAACAGAACGAAAAAAAGAAAACTGGGTCAATGTGTGGCCAAGTTTTTCCATTTTCTTTGGCAGAAAATAATGCAGAAGCAGTGGCTTCTAAAAGGAGTTTCCTCAACTTGCCGTAATTGCATTTCCAGGCGGAGGAGCTGCAGAAATCCTTTTAGCTGCAGCCAGCAATAAATGCAATTAGGTGGAAATATTCCCCCACCGAAAGTTTCGGCATCTGTCCCGTGTGGTCATCATCTGGCTCCATTTCCACACCCACTACCACGCCCACTGATCCCTGCTCGGAGCATTCCCAGAGCTCCAGGGCCAGCGGCAAACTTTGTCCGGTCTCTGACAATTTGATTTATATTTCCAATCGAACAATAAACTCATTTCGGGTCGGAAAGTTTTGCTGTCCACTGACTGGACGAGTGATTTGGTGTCTGGTTAGCCGCGCTTTGGGCGACATTTTATTTTTTCTCGATTTTTTTTGGGGGGTTTTCGGTTGGCTTTTGCCATCGAAATGCCACCAATGCGGCAAACGGGGAATTCTCCGCATTCTTGGCACTAGCAAAAGTGCAAATTTCTAGCCTAGCCTACTTGGCAAGCATTTTAAACTATGTTTCTTATTATTTAAAATGGTATTTCAGGCGAATAATTTTATTTAAAAATTATTAAGTTAAGACTAAGGAACCAATTTTACTCTATAAATATTTACTCACCTAGAAGATGACTCCGAAAGTGAATGATGTCGCGTAAGGGCACCTCCTCATTCCGATAGAGTATCTGAAAGATGCGCGAGGCGCCGCTGCCGTTGATAACCGAGGCTGAGGAGCAGCTGCCCGCCAGCGAGGCACTTCCCAGGTTCCCACTGCCCTCTCCCGGCGACAATTCGCCCCGTTCGCTGTCGCTGCTGCCATGGTCGGTGGCATTGCCGGTGGCGTTGGCCGATCCGGAGCCGGATCCGGAACCCAGGCCGTTCGCGTGTCCGTTCTGTTTGCCGGGGCCGCTGGCATCCGGAATGCTCGTCTCCACCTGGACAGGCAGACGGGGCGAAACACGCAGGCCACAACGCACCTGGTAGAGGCTGCCAATATGGGTGAAAGATGGAGGGGAAAAAAGAAGTGGAATAATCAATTTAATCATTCAATAAATCTTAGGCATGACCGATGAGCAATGTCTGCCCTTTAAAAAATATTATTTTATTATGAATGCATTTTTATACCCTTGCAGGGTATTATAGTTTCAGTCAGAAGTTTGCAACGCAGTGAAGGAGACATCTCCGACCCTATAAAGTATATATATTCTTGATCAGCATCAACAGCCGAGTCGATCTAGCCATGTCCGTCTGTCCGTCTGTCCGTCTGTCCGTCTGTCCGTCTGTCCGTCTGTCTGTCCGTTTCTACGCAAACTAGTCCCTCAGTTTTAAAGCTATCTGAATGAAACTTTGCAGTTAGTCTTCTATATATACATATGTCGGAACGGGCCGGATCGGACGACTATATCATATAGCTGCCATAGGAACGATCGGTAAAACTTTCGAAAAAAAAATATAACTTTGTCAGTTTTCAAACAAAACTCCAAGAAATTTGATATTTGGCCATCAATTATAAATCTAGAATTTCGGTTTTAATTTCATGAAAATCGGACGACTATATCCTATAGCTCTCATAGGAACAATCAGAAAAATAATAAAAGAAATCATAACTTCGCTGTTTCTTAACATATTTTCATCAAATTTGAGATTTGGCCACTTAATATTCTTTCAGAATTTTAGTTTTAATTTCATGAAAATCGGCCGACTATATCCTATAGCTGCCATAGGAACAATCAGAAAAATAATAGAAAATATCCTAACTTCGCTGTTTCTCAACATATTTTCATCAAATTTGAGATTTGGCCACTTAATATTGTTTGAGAATCTTAGTTTTAATTTCATGAAAATTAGACAACTATATCCTATAGCTGCCATAGAAACAATCAGGGTAATAATAAAAAATTCAGAGTTTCGCTATTTCTCAAAATATTTTAATCAAATTTGGGAATTGACCACTTATTATTTTTTCAGAATTTAGACTTTAATTTTATAGTTCAATTGCAATCTGCAAGGGTATATAAACTTCGGCGAACCGAAGTTAGCTTCCTTTCTTGTTTATGCTCTTTTAAAAAACCTTAAAAATTTCACCATTGACTTTTTGCCACATTTAAATCTCTGCCATAATCCTCAACTGTCCAAACATTTAAAGATCACAGGAAGTAAAGCCTCAATTCCCAAGTGTTGTGTCTACCAGTGACACTTCGGTCATCGGCAGCAGCGTCATTCGCAGTGACAGGCAAACAAAGGAAAATCAAGGAAAAACACACATGAAAATCAGCCCAAACCGATTGCTTGATTTTTCTTTTTTTCTTTTATTCAGCGTCGTTTATTTGCGCACATTTTTTTCCCTTTTCTTTTTTATGTATTTTTAAAACACGAGCTGCTGCTGGTGCTGCCGCCCGGTAATCTTCAAGAGCAACAGAAACAGCAACAAATTGAAATCCCATAAACACTCGGCTGACAATTAGTGAGTGCTACGGTCAGTACACCCCCATTTGCCCCTCTCTATTTGCTGCATTCCGTTTTGTTTGCTCAATACTCAGAGCTCTCGGCTAGTGTGCACAACAAATTGCAGAAAAATTAACAAATTCATTTGATATTTTTCTGTAGCACGAGCAAACCTTGTGTAAATGTCCCATGTGACCTGAATTCTCTCAATGTTTGCATATAATTACCAAGTGCAATTCATCATCATTAATCTGCAAACATAAAAGTACTAATTGCTAGTTTGTTTTCTTAAAGATTTGAATACTTTAAGCTTTTCAGCTTCGTGCTAATGGTAGCATAAGTGCTGCCGAATAAACACTTAAGTTTATTATAAGCCATTATTAAAACACAATACTTGGAAATATTTGCTAAGCAGTCAAGAGAGATTGGGTTTTAATGGGCCACTAAAATGAAATTGCTCTAGAAACTATTTCAGATGAAATACTGTAAAATAAAATAGTTAAACTGAAATGAGAATGAAAAACTTGTATTTTGTTTAAGTTAAACCAAGATTAAAGCACCTTATTCATTAATTTCTATTTTATTCGAATGTAAAGTTCATCAGTAACCTAAATAAAACTTTATATACCCGAGCATGATCACACTTTACATTCATACTTGCTCTTATTCCCACCACAAATTAATAAAATAAAAGCAATATCCTGTCTTGTGACCTGAATTTGTCAGGACTTTAAGTTAAGTTTGCCAAAAGCATTTGCCAGCTTATCGATCAATTTCGATGGCGTTGTAATCAAAAGTTTATTCGTATTTATTTTGTTGCTTTACGTGCTGTGTGGAATGAATACGGGCCCAGTGATTGAAGAGGGCTCTTAAAACGTGGCGACAAACACTCACCCGCGCTGAAACAAATCCACATTGAAGAACTTGTGCAGCTCCACGGAGAACTCGATGGTGGCCTGGAGGTCACCCATGATTCCTTGACCGCCCAAGGGGCTTCTCCTCCACGACCTGCTACTTGTGGCCGGCTCAAGTTGTCAGCAAGTTCATTGGCTCCTCCCTGGCAATAAAGACCAAAAAAAGAAAAAAAAAAATACAAAAATGTGCGATAAGTTTTTATTTTTATTTATTTTTATTTTGTGTGTGTGTGTGTTTTTTTTTTTTGGCTCTGACTGCATAACCCCCAGGCAATATTGGCGTTGCAGCTTTTGCCAAGTTCGATTTGCCGTGCTCTCAATAAATTTATTGGCAACAACTATTGACAGCTTGGGCAATTGATTGGCCCGTAATTGTGCGAGGAAACTGTGCCAAGTGGGTGAATTTCACCGAGCACACTTTATGGCCGTGGGCGAGGGTTACACAGGAAAAATAACAGCGGAAGTGGTCACGAAAACAGTGGGTTTTCAGACGAAAATGGACCATATTTCTTTGGATAATAATTTTTATATTTATCGTTTAGTTTTTGGGGCATTAATAGGATAGAATAAAAGATTGAGCTATATTTCTATAATTTCATATATTAACTTTTAAGCTTCCAGGAAGTTTAACTAATAATTAATCGAAAATTTATTAGAAATGTATTTTTATTTAGTTTCGGACAAAATTTTTATTGATTTCAAATTCACAGTCCTCTTAACAAAATAAATTCTTAAGGCAAAGTACATGAATTTCCACTATTGTTATATATTTCTTTTAATTTTCCGTGCAGGAGCAGACTTACTGTGTGTGTGGGTTTTTGTGTGTGTTGTGAGGTTAGCGGGTCAGCCACAACAACAGCAAATGGAATAACAACAAAAGTGTAACCAGAAATGGGGGAAGCCCCGCCACGATGTCATACGAATGGGGACAAAAGCGAAAGGAAGACAGCGACAACAACTTTTAATCGCCAAACAACAAAAGCTCCTTTTTCTCCCCCAGAGAGGGAAAGCGAGCGAGTGAGCGAGTCAGGCAGTCAGCCAGTCGCCTGTGAAGCGCGCGCCTACAATAACATTAATGTGCTGCAGTTAATGCCACCCCCAACCCAACGCCCCCTTAAGGCCCTCTCTTCTTGGTGACCTCGCTTGTTGTTGACACAATGGAAGCAAGGCAAGAAAACTGCTGCTGTTGCCGCTTCTGCTCCTGGTTTTACACATAAAAAAAGTGTTTGGTTAAAGATAATAATAATACTATGTATTAAAATTTATTATACAATAAATATATAATTAATATTTTCTTATTATGTTGATCCTTAAAATTCACCTATAAAACATCATCATAAACATAATATAAGTATTTAAGTTTTATAAATTCCTTTGTATTCTCTTAAAGATTTTAGTCATTTTTTTAATATAAATGTATTGTTCGAGTTCATCCTGATTTAGTTTTTTTTTCTTTCTGTGCTTTCCTTTTCCTGCTGATGAAAGAGTTCTCTGTTCTTCGTGTGGATTTTTTAAGGATGGCCTGGCAAAGGGAACAAGTCTGCTCTCTATCCCTCATCCGTTGTCTGCCTGATGTTTGCCTCATTGTCAATGTGGGTTAACCCAAGTGAGCCAAGAGGCTACAGTTTCAGTCGAAAGAATAAGAATTATTCTACTAAAAGGATAATTTTGGTAAATCAAGGATTTAATAGCAAATTTCATTGACAGATTTGAGTTACACAAATAACAAATAATTACTTTTATTAAATAAATTATTAAATGCCCTAAAACAAAAACAAAATGTGTATATTAAATGTGTATTAAACTATTTGTATTTTCTCAAATAATTCCAAAATAGTTTCCCTAACATAAATGACTCTTTTGTCATAAGTTTAGAGCTTTGTTCTCTTGATATCTAGATTTAAGTGACGCTGACTTATAGTGGCAGACCGCACTGTCGGTCTGTCTGCCGCTGCTGCTGCTGCAACTCGGTAAAGTGAAAGTGATGATGCCATTTGTTAGCAAAGTCCTTAAACCGCTCGCTCGCTTGCTATCCTTCCATCCCCATTTCCCTCCTTCTAGCCATTTCCATTCCCTCTCTTATCTCATGATGTATGGGCAAATGTTGTCGCTACATTTTGACTTACTTTGTCATTAAGTGCTCCTAAGTACGAGCCCCAACCAATTTCCTTCTTCTCAAATATTTGTGTTCATGAATTCGAAATGCTAAGGGGTTTCGGCTTTGGCTTTAGCTCTGGCTTTTGCTTTTTGGAAATTAAAAGCAAATTTGCTTGTTAGTTTTCGCCTACGCAAATACGCTAAATGCAAAGTTCGTTGAGCGTGGCGAATGCTTCTTTAACTTTTCACAGGCATTACGCATACGCCGCGTTGTCTGAGCGAAATATATGCAATAACAACTTTTCCGGTTGGGCTTAAGGAAACTGGGTCAAATCTAAAGTTCACGTAAAAATGAAAAAAAAAAACAACCGAAATTGTGAATAAAGTGCCAACACAATGAGTGCGCGCAAAGAATGAGAAAATTTCTATATACATATAACAGGAAACGGAAACTTTTTTAAAAGCTCAACCAAAACACATTTGTGTGCACGGGATGAAGTGGAAAATGCTGTTGGGCGGAAGGGGGGATTAAAAACGGGGAAAGCCGAACCATAATGAGGATTTTTTGGCCACAAAAGCACTGGCTGAAAAGCGAAACGCATTTATCAAGTTTCTAATTGAAAATAATAAAATAAAAAGCTGACTTCCGCCAAAGAAAAAGTTTCTAATGGAAAACTGCACAAAAGGACAGTGAATAAATGTGTCCAAAACTAAAATTATAATCACTTTGAGTTGAGAACTTTTTAAAACAATTTTTAAAAAGGAAAATTTTTGGTTTGATATTTCAGTAGGAGTTTTTGTTCTTTTTCTGAAAAAACTTGCCTACTCTTAGTGATTTTTCAATGCAAACATTAAAAGGTAAATCCAAAACACAACAGGTCGCTCACTTTGATACAAATGTTACAAATTCGCCAACGTTAAATAATAATAAACAAAATGAGCTGTGAACTATAACAGGACCACTAAGGGGTACGCACGGAATAGTATCCATAAAAATAAAGCTACAAAAGCCACTTGAGTCACTTATCGAAACAAAAGCAAAGCCAAACAAAGACACAAAGACCCCAAAACATAAGCCCAGCATTTCCGATCGACTAGGAGACGCCTCATCCCCTAGTTTCCATTCCATTCTATTTGTTTTTTCTTCTCTTCTCTTCTCTGGGCTATCCTATCCAAACTGTCGATGACAACGGCCTCATAAACGGGAGAAATCAAATCGTTCGTGCTTATCATCGTAATGATTATCCCTAATGTCCTGGCGCTGGGCCGAGAAGGGACTTCCGCGAGAAGGAAATGAGAAAGGGACCGAGGCTATCTCCTAAAGTATCCCCAGGAACCTTCGCCTTCTGCCCGACTTCGTTTTACGTTACGTGTGCCCTAAATTATCGCCGCCTCGTTTCGTTGTCTGGCCCAAGTCCAAATGGTGCACCTGGCGAAAATATTTAGCAATTAATTAGGAGAAATTTTAAGTAAAATAATATATATTGTAAAATATATTTCCAGTATATATTTCCATAATTTTTAAGTAACTAAATTCCCTGCACTGTCTTTCACTTATTTTTATAGGAGAAGAAAAGGTATGGGGGCTTAAAAATTCGCTTTTAGAAAGTATAATAAAGTTTCATAAAATATATTCCTTATATCTTATTTTTTTCTACTATTCTTTAACCATTCCCAATTTTTGTCTGTGCAAAAAACTAGGGAGAGTGCCGAAAAGAGGAGTTGGCCACGCACGGGCCGTCAGTGGCAGACAAACGAGGGCTGGGAAGTGGTTGCTTTCCCGCCTTTCCCACTTTTTTCCCACATCCAGATGAAGATAAGTTGGTGACCCCGGCACGTCCTGTTTTTTACGCCTTGCCTCCGGTACCCCAAAGAGAGTGTATGCCTCTTCTTCTTCTTCTTCATCCACTTGTTTTGATAAATAATACTAGTGACTATCAGGGAGGAGGAGGCGGAGGAGGAAAAGGGGGCGTTCTAACACACATAAAACATGGTGTGTGAATGTGCTAATGTCTAAGGTCGCCGGGGCCCCGGTTGATGAATGGAAATGAAAATGCTTTCATGTTCATATTTCAATTTAATGCCACAGGCCGCTGGTCGAATTTCCTTTTGGGTATCCTCTCTTTTTTTTTCTCTTTCTTTTTTTGTCTCGATTTCAAGGCCGTAAATTCAATTAATTTCCTCTTCAAGCTCGACTTTATGATTGTGCAAAATTAATTAAAATATTTTCTGTATCGCCTTCAAAGATTGCCCTGCTTTTTGTTGCCAGGCAACTGGAGCTCCTTTAAATTAATGTGGAAGCTTCTTTCAAGAGGCTCGATTTCATAGCCAACGCTTTGCATTTGCCTTTTGTACCTTTGAGTCGTGAAACTTTGATAACCAGGTAAATTAAGTTGCCTGCAACTTGGAGGGAAATATTTTGCTTTGCCTCATGAAATTTGAAACCGAGACCGAGTCGGAGGAGCAAAAGGAAACTTTCTGTTGATTGTTATCTTTTTCTTTTTTTTTCCTTTTTGGTTACCAGAAAAACACACAACGAGATGGAGATGCGGAGGTAAAGCTTTTTGGTTGCTGTCCGGCAACTTTTGGTTACCTTCCTCATCCGTATCCACATCCTCCATTATCCTCCATCCCCATGACGACTTCCTCTGCAGTCAGACGGAGCCGGAAATAGGCAATTTCATATCAGACAATTTCAACGACCGATTTGTTTTCCTGGCCGCCGTCGCGTCGTCCGGAATGCCGAACTAAAACATGTGTTCAGCCCTTAAATTATTCATCAACTCGGAAAGTTAACCAGGCGGGGCTCTAACTCTGGTCGCCGCATTTTCCCAGGCATCTCATAAAAAATGCCCTCGAGTGCCGGCATCGTCGCCTTCCGTCCGTGAGCATGAAAATTATTTTCTCTGGCCTCCAAAACTCTTTTTTTCCCTCTCCATGTTGTGGCACAATAAAACAAGCAGAAAGCATTTAAAGTTGGGAGGTATACTCCTATAAGTTACCCAGTGAATAAACTGCATTTGAGTACAAATAATTGTTATTTTGTAATTTATTATTAATAAAATAATTCAGAAAAGCTTTCCGAATTGATGTTTAATGTTTATTGTTTAAAACTTTTTTAAACTTTCAATATATTATCATAATAGAATTATCATAATATAAACAATATTTGCCTAGAATTACCAACATATTCCCCGGAACATAATACCCTTCCCAGCCATCTTGAAGCACAAAAAATTGCCAACAGTTGCAGTTGCTGACAGAGAAGGGCCAAGAAAAGCGGGGTAGAAAAAGGGGCAGTACAAATGGGTAAGAGAGGTGCTCGGGCTGAGGTATCTTGGCCAAGTGCATCGCGTGCCTGCCCGCCTGCCTGGGGGCCATGCGAAAGCCAGGGGCGCTTCGGCGGGCCACTTGCTCACGTTCACGTGTCGAGACCAGGCGAGGCAAGGCCCACAAGGGGTTAAAGTCGCTGTGAGAACAATAAAGGGCGAGCCGAACAACTCAAGTGCGCAGCCAACAATAACACAGGAAGGCAACAAAAAAAGAAAAAAAAAAAAGAGAAATACTGCGGAAAAGTTTAGGGGAAAAGCCACCGCCTAACAGGAAACTGGGAAAAGGAGATGGTCAAGATTGCACGTGGTAAACGTTGGTGGAAAAAGCGACGATTGAAACAGCTAGGATGTCTCAATGCGGCCAGTCCTGTGGCCTCTTAACTGGAATTGAAGTGGAGGAGGCACGAACCAACAAATGAAAGATTGCACAGGGGCTCAGGAGAGCTTTGCGAAATGAAATGGAAATGAAAACTGCAAATAGAAAGCATCACCAAGAAGCTGACGATCCTGACTGGGTTTGGCTCAGTTAAAAAGAGGGATTTTCCAATAATTTAAGCTGTAATCTAAAATTTAACAACGATACAGCTTAAAGGACCCTCTCCCAGGATTATTAGGAAAATTCTGCAGCTGGGATAATTGAATTAAATAAATTATTTAGTTGTTGCAGCCACATACAGGTTATAACCTGCAACATCATAATTTGCTCAACATTCAGGTGCATTGCCGAGGACAGCCCTCCACCGGATGACTTAATTATATGCACCAAGCACCCACTTCCTCTTCCTACTCCTCGTAGGAGTAGCAGCTGCTCCCACTCCTGCACTTGCAGCATAGATGATGAAGCTCCCTAACCACTTGGTTAACTCCAACAAAGCTCAACGAGTTGGGGGCCATTGTGCACGAGCATGTGAGCACCTGAAGGACCTCCAGGGTTTGGACTCCACTCCTTCACCCTAATGAAAATGGAGACTTGAATTGGCAGCAGACCGAAACGGTTGGCAGGAGATGGTAGGAAACCACGGGCTGGGGGCGTGGAAAAATTGAATTGAGCCTTTTTATGCGACCAGCAGCAGACTGACGACGATGGAACAGAACTGAACGGAACAGGATATTTCATTACATTTAAGCATGCATGGCTGAGCAGGAGAAGGATTCGGTGGAATGGGCAAGGGTTGGACTTAGATAGAGTTACGCCCACGTGGAATAAAAAAATAAAAGGCAACATTGTTGAAATGTGCAAATATTGGCTCAAGTGACGGCAATAAAAAGAGTCAACCCCGGCAAGTAGCCCTCAAGCAACTAAGGGTAATCTTTAATGTTACCTGGCTGTCTTTTAATTTAGGGAGTATTCAGTTTGAAAAATATTGATGTTAATTTCAAGTAAAATGTAAAATGTATTATATTTTCTAGCATACTGTACGCTGCATAATTTTAAAGTAATAAAAATTCACTATAACCCTTTAAAGAGTACCTCTCAGTCTCATCTTTCTTTTTATCGTTAAACTTCCAATCCGTTTCACCCTTACGTCACCTGGCATTTCATCAATTGATGTCCCTTTGGTGTTATCCCAAATTTAACCCTAAAAGCTCACGATTGTCGACAGCAATTTCGATTTCCCCTTGATTGACAGCAACCCAACGAGAGCCCAGGCCCAAGAGCACGCCCACCTTTTTGCATAATTGCATACCTGGATAAGCAATATTTGTGCATATAAATATATGGCCATTTATAGGTAGAGATGAGAGTACCCGACCAGTCATGTCATAGATCTTGACGAGCATAAAATAGTGGTAAAGAAGCCGTTAAACCCTGGCTGTCTTGGTGGCTTGGTTATTGGATTGGATTGGAGTCGAGCTGATATATTGATAAGGTATCATAATATATATTTTAAATATGTGATATCACCTTAATTATGATTAGCCTATTAAAGATGATATATTAAATCAAGAACAATAATGTTGTGTTTATATATAACATCTCCTGTTAAAGGCAAATTGTAGTACATTTCTTAGTACTCAAAACATAAAAGATATATTTTCTTAAGGAAAGTTTAAATGAGAATAATTTTGACATAAAAATGCATCCCTAACACAGCCTCATATAGTCTCTTTTCGGTTAGGTTTGACTGGGTTGAGCTTTGGGACTGGGCTGGTTGCGTTATGTTATGCTGGCTTGTGTTTTTCCTGCCGCTCTGCGTTATGCGGCTGGCAGTTAACTGTGTCGTGACATGTGGCAAGCATAAAAGAACCGTAAAATGTCATGTTTGTTGTGGGCCGAACATGACGTGAAGTGGTCGAGATGGAGCGGAATACGAAAGTACGGAAATGCGGAACGGAACGGCTAGGGACGAGGCGGCGGAGAGTTGGCAGTACGATGACGACTCTCGCAGTTGGCTGACATGTGACTCACGCATTTGCCGAAAGGTCGCAACAATAGGTGGGGTTTCCGGGCTCTTTTTGGGCGGTTTTCTGGGCGGTGGCGGTGGGCTAATAGGTGGCCGTGTCAACACATAGCCAAATTACACTAGGCACGCAGCCGGCGAAACCGGAGAACCACAGGAAATTTCGGCGACGGCAGTTGGTAAGGATTTTTTAATAAACTCGCAATGCGAGTCGAGTTGAGTAAGTCATGCGATTGGGGGCAGGATTGGGCGAAGAAGGAGGGGCCACAAAGAGAGTGGTTTCTCTATGTAATTAATCGATATCTAATTGGGAGTCGGTATATATAAATAAAATAGAAGTTCTGTTAGGTCTAGGATGCTATAAATCGAAGTAGATTCATGGTTTATAAGCTGTAGTTATTTTGGTTGAATTTTAAATAGATTTGTAATTAATAAAGATATATTAAAATATCTATATAGAAAAGATCTTAAAAATTTAAGTATTATATTGTTTTTGTGTGAATTTTTTAAAACTTCTGTAGTCGAGTGTTAGGCGCAGTTGTGTCTCCCATTTCGAGAGTCCCGCCTTTAGTCCCTTTTTTTGTTGACCATCAAATTTGTGAGTAAATGTCCCGTGCCCATCCATCCCCGGTCATCCGAAATTCGTTTTAATTAAATGCATCATAAATTCTCGCACATTTCAACCGAAGACCGGAGGGTTGGCGGCCCACAAAAAATACTGTGTCGAATCGCACTTGTCACTCAGTTTCGGATACTTTTCATTCCACTTTTGATTCACTTTTCTCTCTCGTTATTTTGGTTTTTGTTTCTTTGTTTTTGGTTTTATGGCTTACGGAGGTTTTTGCCCTACAGAGAGGATGGAGGCCGTTCGATGCTTTTTTGTCGTCGCCCATTTTCGGTGTGCCACGTTGTTTGGCCATGAAAATCGGTCTATTTATTTATAAATTTTTGCGTTTGCTCTGTGGGCTTTGCGTATGAAATGTTTTTGCAATTTAAAAATAATTAACCCAACGAAAATGTTGTTTGTTCAAAAGAATAGCATGTAAATGTGGCGGCATCCCCCATGGCTCCTCACCAGGGATTTGCAATTTAATATGTTGTGGTTTGCGTATAAAAATATCAACTGAATGGGAGGGAGGTAATTGAGAAGGGATTGGGTGACTTTTTCGAAGCTCAGTTATTAAATTTTATATTTATTTGAACTTATAATAATATTATACAAATTCCAAGAGCCCTTTTCAAGTATTTAAATGTGTTAGGTTCTTAATAAAATTGGAAAGTTAATTCAAAAGGGCTTTCTAAAAAGTTTTAAACCGATTTTATTCCATAATAAAAATATCCGGTAATTTCTAGGGATTTAATTTAAAGGGGGACCCCCTACCAAACACCAAGTAACTGCCAAATAGACTTTAAATATACTGTGGCCTTTTCAGGGAGCCCCACAAATCGAGGTGCCCGAGAGCCATTGAATTAATTAGGCTGCGACAACGAGGAACACTTTAAGCCAGGGCGGTCAAGTGGTGGGAGTGGCGTTGGCGGTGGCAGTAACACACACACTCTCTCCAGCAGTTTGCCCTAATTTTACTTTCTGCGATGTTATCAGGACACACACATATATTCAGGGAGCCACCCGAAGAGACACACGCTCTCTTCTATCTGACGTTTTCCTCTTCTATTTTTCAATTTTTTTTTGTTTAAACTGTTCCGATGTCATAATTTACGCACTTCTTCATTGGCCCCATGGACAATTATTATTTGCACTGCCTAGTTGACATTTCACCGCGCCTAGTCCTCTTCTCTCTCTCTCCGCCTTTTTTCCGGCTAATGAATTTTCCGAAAGGACGCAGGAACCGAGAGGCGAACGCCACGGAATTTATGTGAATATTTTATTCTCGGCTCTCGTGTTCGTTCGCAACGTGTGTGTGCTCGAGAATTTCCACCGCTTAACGCACGTCCGTACCGGGAAAATGTCTACAACCAACTGCGCCGGAAAATGAGCACCAAGTATCGTGAACCGAGACCTGAGTATTGAGAATGGCGAACGGAGAACGCACCACGGAGTGCGTCGTGCTCTTGGCCGTGTTCTTCTGGCCAAAATGCTAAATTCAATTTACTTTTTATATTCGTTTTAAAAGAGAAAAAAAAGTTGGCATTCTCTTTAAGAGATTTGGCCGTGAAGAGAAAGTTTTTTTTTTGGAAACAAAGTGTTAGAGCTGCCGATGAACGAAGGCTGATTGATGGGAATTTAAATGTTCTGGCTCTGACGTTGGGGTGATAGGTGATTGATTAATTGACCAAAATGACGGCCAACACTTTCCACTTTAATAGAAAATGGTGATACTAATATATTGCAAACGATAATGTATGTTTTTTATAAAGATGTTGTGCTGTCGAAGCTTTTATGCTTCTAATAAAAGTTAAGGAATACTTAAGGTTTATTATTAAATGTGTTTTTAAAGAGTGGAATTTATTCTTGCGGCTTTCTTGGTATTTTAAGTAATTTGTAAATACAAATCCCATTTATTAATTAATTGCTTTCTATGTAAAGTAATTTAAATAGTTTTTAGTACATTTATGTTCCTTTTTAAATGGTTAATAGTTATTTTATTGCATCATTAACTGTTTTATTATTTGGAAATACAATTCTTATATATTAAAATGTATCTTTTAAATTTTACTTACATTTTTTAGCTAATCCCTAAAATAATATAACTTTTAACTTTATAAATATTGCACATTTTGGACAAATAACCCGCTTTTTTTTATCCTTTCCTTACCAGCTGATTTCTCTTAGTGCTTTGCTCTCTTAGGAAAAGTCCTGCGCCTGTGCCAGAGCTTTGCGCTCTTTAAAAACAACGAACGTAAGGCAAGCACGTTTTTTACGTCCTGTCTGCTCCCCCGGGTCCTGTTTCTGTGACTAGCCCTTGCCGGCGGCGACTGTTCCGGCGGAGCAGCAGAAGGAGTAGAAGACCTGGGCCTTTGGAGGCGTGTTCTCTAACAGCTGGACACGAGGACAGATAACCGGGACAACCAAACAGACAGACAGACAGACAGACACAACGAGGAGAAGGCGCTGGAGCTGGAGATAAAAGCAAAGTCGCGAATCGCTGGCAACAATGTTCGCCGAAAGCTCTTCTCTCATCGCTGGAGCAGAACAAAGTAAATCATGGATGGAAATCTCGACGCCGAGTCCTTTTCTCCTTCTCTTTGCCACCTCCTCGTCCTTGTCTTCGCCAGCTGATTATTTTATCAGCATTAGTTTTGTTTAGTTGCCACACACAGAGAGAGAGGCGACAGACACACAGACAGAGAGACAGACAGACAGGTGGCTGCATTCCCTGGAAAAAAGGATATACACATATATCTATAGTATATATGTATGTGCCCGCTGACAGGCACTTTCAATTTTATTTGCGCGCATTATGGCAAAACATGATTATTGAGAGCGAGCGGAGGGTGCGAGGATTGCTCATACGCACCGTTGCACCCCGTGGGGAAAGCACGGATGCTGATGAAATGATGAGCTTATTTTCACTCCCCCGCCAAAGCCGGAGTCCTACAAAATTTACGAGCCGCCACAATAGATGGATATCATATTGCGGCTTAAAAATTAGTATAGATGGAAGCAATAAAGCTAATTAAAAAATTTACGAGGAGGATATAATCGTAAATGTTATTGTTATATGGTTGAAATGAATTTTAGAAATTATTAGATAAATCAGATTTCAAAAAAGGGCAGAAAATGAGTCTAGGCATTATTCTCGTTTGATGAGCTGGTAAAGTAAATTAAATATGTCTTTTACAAATTATATATACGCTTATAAAATAAAATCTTCACGATAATAATTTCTATAATGAATATTTTATTTATTTTTTATATTAGGAATATTGTAATTAATTAAACATACTCACCCCCTTTCCAATTTAAAAAAAGTCTAATTTATTTCTTGCCAACTTCACCACAAATCTCATTAAATAAATAACCCACAAAATCATTTAACTAATTTTATCAATAAATTTTATTTATACTTTACATGAGAAAATACAGGCAATCCTAGGCATAATTTAATTAGTTCTACTAGCTAATTATCAACAAGCATTTTTTTACACTTACACAACTAAGTGCTAAGAATACGCGAATTTCGATCGATCATCAGGCTGTCATCTGTCAGCCAGCTTACAATTATGCACATTCACATCCACTTTTTCCCTTTAGCGGCTGCTAGCTAAATAATCAGGTTAGGATCCTGTCGATCCTGCAGATCCTGCGTTACTTAATTGGGCTGCACTTCGCAGACAAAGTAGGTCTCGAAGCTGCAGGGTGAATCGTTCCACTTGAGCCCCTTGCCATCGCGATTCCACAGCTCCAAACAGTTCTCCTCCTCGCCATTCTCGTACCGGAAGTTGTTGGGCTCGCCGGCGTTCCAGTTGGTAAATGTAATGGGACGACCGGTGGCCATCCAGAAGAAGTTGCCCTCATCGGCCAGGTCGGTGCCGGAAATCCAGAAATGTTCGTGGCCCATGCCTGGAAATTAAATGAAATGAAAGCGGAGAGCAGTCGGTTAGAGAGGGTTTCTCAAAAACTTAGGGGAAAGGTTATACAACTAAGTTATTACAGGGTATTATAATTTGAGTCAAAAGTTTTACTTATTTTAATTTTTTAATATAGAATTTTTTAACCTTAAATTATATACATAAATATAGGTAATTTATTTATTTTAAAAGCGTCTGTGTACTGGTTACTGCTTAGTTTTACTACTAAAACTCTACTCTTCTCCCAGTTGATTGCCTTTGGTAAGAGTACCATTTACATTTTCCCCGTCTTTTCCCCTGACATTTTCCTGTGTGTGAGTGGGCGTGGTTTTTGCCCATGGCCCTTGCGGCGGTCAGCTTTCAACAAAAATGTGCAACATTCACTTTTTCCCGTCCAACGACAACGACTGTTGGCCCTGTGTTTGTTTCTATGGAGATTTATGCAATGGAAAGTGCACTGGTGGAGTTCGTTACTCCGCTCTCCCTGCTTCCCACATACATAGCTCGGTTTTCGGTTACCAACTTCCGTGTATTATGTTAGAAAGTCCACTCCAGTGACCACCACAATCGCCAGTTCACACACACACACACACACACAGTTCAGTTTCCCCGGTCACCAGTTGTCATATTCCCATTTCTAGTGGCATTCCCCTCCAGTAGCTTTTGTTTGCTGGCCGACTCTATTGTCATATTGATCGGCTTTTCAACTGATTTGTGTTGTTGCAATGTGGTGGCAATATGAATGCAGTTCCAGCTGTCCAGACTGTCAGGGTTTTGTCACAGTTTCTTGGTAAATATGCTTTGATTGGGCCCGTCAGACAATTGGAAGATTTATTTTAATTCAATCTGCAGTGAGGCTTGAACTTAATCAACTTTGGTAAGTTTTTTGTGTTAGTTTTGCTTTGTATTTTCCGAGGGACTTGTGGCCATAAATGTCTTAATTAAAGGATTTTGTAAAACAGATTTAATAGGTCATTCTGCATGATTATAAAAACTGAAATTATTTATTATTAGTATAAACAAATTTAGAGCAATGCTTTTATATTTATATGATCCATTTTAAGATAAGTGTTTTAAATTACATTTTCCTCAAAATATATAAATTTCTATTAAACCTTTAATCGTATTACATAAACTTTTTTCGTAGGATTTATCCAATAGTTTTTGTTTAAGGCAAATGTGATTTCCCTGACCCAACGAAAAAACTTGTCAATAAATCCTTGGATACCCTCCTTAATCAAGTTATCGCCAGAGAAGGAAGGTTCTCTCCCAGACTTCAACTTACCAAAGTCACGTATGTGCTTCTCCAGTCTATCGTTCTCTTCCTGTGATGAAATGCTGGCCAGATGCATGCCATGGTAGCGGCAGTATTGTGTGGCTTTGAACCAGTTCGCCTGGAATGGAAATGGAAATGGAGAAAAACAGACATGAAGTTGAGTTGAATTGAATTTAAGATGCATGCCAAGTTAAAGATTATATAATTGTGTTTGCACAATCGCCGGCTGACCCAGTTTCCCCCAAACACGAAGACCAGCTCCCAGTCCAGAGCCAAGTTCCAAGCCAAGTCCCCATCCAACTCCCAATCCTTCATTCAATCTCTGTCTTCCCTCCGCTCCTTCTTCTCCTCTCACCTTTTGACACCTGTCAATAAAATTCAACGAGGTTTGTTTGCATTTCTGTAACTGTTTTTTTGCACCCCCCTCCCAATCGGCTGCCATGTGTGAAATGTTCGCATTGAAATCGAGTTTATCTGCGTGGGCTTGGGCTTGGGCTGCCAATTAGTGTTTGTTTCTGTATCTGATGCGGTTTTGGCCATCTAAATTGTTATCAGAATCTAAATTGGCATCGAAATCTGAATTGGGCTCAGGCTATATGGCCATCAAATATCCTGTGAGCGTCCACGCCACTACATATTCAATTAACTCTAATGGACTTTGGGCGGTCATTAGCGAGATTGGGCGAAAAAAAACAAGTCGGTTTTGGATGGTTGTAAGCTGTGATGTTTAGTTATCCTTTTTCCAATATCATCAAGGTATTAAATAGTGAATAAATAAAATTTGTTAAGCTTAAAAGAGAGACTATATTTACTCGGCTTCTACAAAGAAATATTAATGCAAATGATATATATTAAATAAATATTTTAAATAAATTCGGGACCTTTTCTATTATTGCCTAATCACTCTCAAAAATTTATCAAAAATCCCCAGAGATTTCGTTTTTCCTATTAACCTAAGCACTTTTTTGGCTGCACTGTGGCTATATCTCCCGCTGATTGCGGTGGCTGTGAGCTGATGTGCACATAAATCGATTACGCAACTATCCATCCTGCAGCAGAAGGGATCCTGCGGAGCTTCCTCTCCGCTCGGTCCTCCCCGCCATTAACTTGGCTTTAATTGTATTAGCCGTAATTGTGCGCGAATAATGCGGGAACTGCCGGCAGCAGGGCAGACAGCAGGCATCCAGCCAGGACATGCCGCACACGTGTGGCAAGGAAGCTGGCTGCTGCTGTTGCTGCTCCCTGCTGGAAGGTGTTTAATGCCTTCACTTGTCTGCGGCCTGAAAGTGTTTATTGGGACGTAAAAGGTTCATCTCGCTCCGCCGAGAAGTCAATTAGTTTCGCTTGCCAAGAGGTGAAACGTGGTTTCTGGTTCATAACAAAAAGCCAGGTCCTGGTCCGAGTCGAAGTCGGTTAATGCCTTGATTTTAGTTTTGGGCGAAATGGGAGGAGAAACCCCATAAAGGAGTTCTTAAAGTTGTCAAGCTGTGGCAATGCCTTTGTTGTGGGTTTTTTGTGAGATTAACTGGCAGTCAAAAGACTTTGTTTGGTAGACATCATGGTTATTATGTGGCTAAAAAGTTTTAAAAAAGTTTCATGCAAAAAAGCATATTATAGATTTTCCCCCTAAGCTTATATGTTTAGGGAAAAATAAATATGGTATAACATTTTTGAAGGTCTGAATTTCCTGATTTAAAGTATGGAAAAGCTTAATATTCATTTTAAACACTTTTATAATAAAAATAAATAAGATTTCTTTACCATTTATGCCTTAATTAAATTGCGGCCCACGAAATTCTATTAAATCATTTGCTCTAAGCAAAACTCGACCAATTAAGCGAGTGAAGTTTTACACCAAACTCAATTGAGTGGCAACAAAATATTGGCCATGTTGCTAATGTCATTAGCAGAGGTACACCTTTACACCTGGTCCCCTCTCTTAATATCCAGGTGTCTCTCAATTAGCTTTGATTTGATTTGCGCCTGCTTGGAGTCTGCAATGACATTATGCCACCGATTGCCGCTGTGCGGTTGTCAGGTCTTATTTTACTTAAAAAAAGACAAACATTAAATTGCTTCATTTGCATATTTACACACGAAATGAATTTGCATTAAATTGCCCATATTATTGCGTAATATTTGGCGAACAAGAAACCGAAAAAACTGAATGACTTTTTGGTGTATTTATATATACCAAAGGAGTTCTTAATTAGATAAACCCATAAATAATCGGAAAACACTTTGCGGGGTTAATTAACTCATGGCAAACCAAAAAAAAGGAAGAACGAAAGAAAAGTTAGCAGCGAAATATTCAAATTAAATATTTAAGCTTCGTTTCATCTGTTCAACGAACTCTATAATGCTCTTTAAATAAGTTGTTATGCCTATTAATATATTTTTTTGGAATTGATTTAAACTTGGGGATAAGAAAGAAATTACGAAAGAAAACATTTCCCCAATGTTGATTTTATAACTGGTCAAAATCACAGCAGATGTTAAAATTATGCTAATGTTCAGAAGTCGTAAAGATAATGACAATAACAATGAATATTCAAATTTTGACTAGAACTGATATCAAAGAACTTTAAGCTTAAAATAAAGCTAATACGTTCCGAGGGTAAATTTAACCAAAGGTAATTCCAAATTAAGTTCCAATTAATTTAAGCCAGAGTCGTAAAAATAAGCACCATATCAATGAATATTCATATTTATTATAGAATATTAAAAATATATGTGTCTTTAATTAGAAAACATGAGAAAGATTTTTTAACTTACTTTTTCTTTATATAATTTTAATTTGTAAATCAACTAAACTGCAAAATGTATATGTAGCCTTAACAAATCCATTTATAACATTAAATATTCCTTTAAACTGAAATATAATATGTGTTGTTTAAGAACCTTAAGCTGACCATAAAATCCCCACATTCCCTATCTCGATTTAAGTGTACAATCGGATGAATAGAATTAAAAATGAAATTCAAATTAAAATGCCAATGCTGTGAGCTTTTGAGTTGCTTAAAATTTTAATCGCTTTGACAATTGGCTGGGCAATTGTGGGTGTCAGAGCGGACAGAGAATGAGGTACCGTTAGTTAAATAAAATTTGGGGAATATTTATGGATTTATTTTGTGTTTGGATTTTGCTTTCTTTCGTTTTATTCCCTGCTGGGTGGCTTTTGCTATCTGCTGGCTAATCAGCAGCTGACTGGTCGGAGGAAGGTGCTCGTTAATTAACAATCTAATAATTAATTCAATTCAATTTCAACTTAATTCGTTGTTGTTTATCGGCGGCATATTCCAAATAGAATTGTTATATTTACACACAAGAACCAAACGTTCATAAACCAAAATATGCAACGAAAGTTGATTAAATATGTATTTATTTGCTTTTCGCCGATGTCATCGCAATTAACATTAAATTGTCATCGCTAAGAGAGAGTTATAAAAAATAAATGAAAACATTTTTATTATGCAAAAGAATTTTAGATTAAATTGGGAATTCTTGGGTGACTTGTGGGATTTGGAATTTTAATTTATGATTAATGCGTAGGAAAGTTGATATTTAAATTAAAGTAATAAAACAAGGTTCTCATTAGTTTGCGGATTTATTAATTAACCAATAAATCAGCCTTTAACCTCTCTTCCTGAAAAAACCTAACCCATTGATGACTGACCACCAATAAAAAAATGTATTCAATGAATATATGCATCCGATAATTATTATTATTGCCTTTACAAAGGTAAAGCAGCTTAGCTTCCACTTGATGGCTTCGCCTTTTAAAGTTCAAGGAGACTCCGGTGGGCATTTTATGAATATGAAAATATAATTCAGACCGATGTGGAACCAGTATATGGCCCCGCCTGAGTAGCTAGCGGTTCACTGGATGCGTTTTTGATGCTTTGACTAATTTGCTTTTAATATGAATAGCGGCTAGCTATTGTTTGTTACTGTATTTTACCATATCTGGCGATGCGTGGCCAAGCACGCGCCTTTTTTTGATACCCTACTTTATTTGTTGTTCATGGTCGATACTCGTACTTTGTTTTTGTTTTGAATTTATTTTTAGTTTTATATTTCTGTTATCTGGCTTTTGTTTCAAACAAACTGACATTGAGTTCGGTTCTTAGGCGGGTTTTTGTTGGTGTAATTGATGTGATATTGAGGTCGGATATTGTATTTTAGCTGTTATTTGTTGTAATTTAATGATTGTAATTCTTTAAGGATTTTGCAATAGGTTCTATAAGGGGGTAAATAAATTAAGGGCAAGCAGTTTCTAAAATCAATCATGTGATGTATATTTTACTGAGCTAAGGCTTAGAAAATGTATATTTAAATAACTTCCTACTTAAAAATATACTTTTTATCATTTTAATTAGTGTTTACACTGAGCTCTAGCATTTAATCTCTTTAAATTAGATCAATTAGCCACCAATTTCGATGAACCATAATAACTATGCTTAACCAACTGAATTAATTAAATATATACCCACGATAAACAATGATGAATAATCTTTAAATTAATATTTCGTTTGACTAATTTTATCGATATGGTATTGACGAGATAAATCACCTAACAAATGAAACGATGACAGACGAATTAATTTGAAACTGCCGTTATTAATTAAGGAAACAGGGCGGAGAGGAGAAGATTCCCTAAAATCAAAGAGGCATATTTGTGATAAATATATTTCTTTGCCCCCAGAAAAAACCCGTAAAGTCAGATCAGTGCAATGTGCAATGTGAGGCTTCTTTAGTCACCCCTTCTGCTGTAATATTCCATATGCAATCTTCTTGAGAAACCCGAGACCCATCAAACCGGACTTGGCGAAACCGTTGGACGCTGGCCGTTGGCCGTTTTCCGTTGGATATTGGCTGTGTTGGGTCAGTTGCATTTTTAGTTTATGGATCGTTTTGTGGGGCGTGGAATGTTGCTTACCTTGAAGAAGATGCCGAGGTAGTAGCGCTTCTCGCCAAGCTTCAGCAGCGGCATTGTCCACTTGTTTGGCGTGTACTGTGACTCGTCCACGCAGTTCGGGCAGTCTAAAAAAAGAAAAAAAGCACACCAGAGGATAATAAATGTTTTACAAAAAGAAAAAAATACAAAGTAAAACCAAAAATACAAACTTAATGCGAAAAACGAGCAAGGAAATATAAGTGGGGAATGAGGATACCGACAAAAAAGGACTCCCGTTGCTTAATTGTTTTTATTAGGAACATAAAACCTATAGAATATGGATGCTGGTATTTCAAAAAGCAATAAATCTTTAATAGGCAGAAAATGGCAACTTAGAACTCTAATTAGCATCAACAGGCGTGTCGAGTTGGGAGTTTCAGATTCAAGATTTCAAAGTCTATAAGAGCGAGAGCTACCTACAGATAAAATAGATTTTAGAATTTTGCCCCGCCCACACAAACCACTAACCTTGGATATCCGCAAAAAATAAATAGTTATAAATTTATAATTTATGCTAAAATGATAAGGTTTTGTTTGGAAAGTTTAAAATGTTTAAATATTTTTTAAATTCTGATTTGCTTTGTGCTCAATCCCCTTAGATGGCCAGTTCTTTAATAAAAATCTCATAATAAACTTAAGATTACCAAAGTCTCTGCTTCATTAAAGTGGTTTATAAGAACCATAAACAATAAATGATATATCACTGGAGTTCTTTCATTAAGTCTCTTCTGAGTCACCCGACTGACTAATTAACTAGCTCATAAAACCCATCTTAATCTCTGATTTTAAATGCCGTACCCACCTTAAACGGACATCTTGGCTATATTTATTTATTTCTTTTGTTTGTCACAAGACTTTTGAGACTAATTGCGGATGATGTGCGACATGTTTGTTGTACAAATTGAGTTATGAAAGTCTGTCTGTCCGGGAAATAAAATAAAGTTTTGAACTTTAACTGGTTCTGGTTCCTCATAGGAATTCACCCGACAACCAGTTCAACTCGATTTTAAATCCAAGTGACTTCAGCATAATCCGCAATGACGCGAAAGACACAAAAACTCGAATCCAGATCGAACTAGAACTCATTTTGAGAATGTGAATCAAGGTCGCGGGGCCGCAGCATTGTTTGGCCATAGCCACCAACTATGTGAAGGTCGTTTGAGGCATATATTCTTTCTATTTCCAAAAAAAATAAAAGGAAAACGACACTCGTAACGGCGAAACGGCGGTGGTTTCCCTTTTGTTTCGTAACAGACTTTCCGCTAATGTCTGTTAATTAATCATCCGCCGCGTGTGCCCATCTACGAATATTCTGCGAAGGTCTCGCCAAATGCTGACGCTGATGGTGATGACGATGATGCCGATTGTCGAATGCTGCCAAGATATATGACGGGGGCGTATCGAGTAGGCGGTGGTAGACGTACTCCAAAACACAAATAAATTCGCAACGTTGTCCGTGTGAAAATACGACCCAAAAGGCAGTTAACATTTCGACTCCGTCTCGTAAACAATGCAAAGAAGCGGTTAAAAGCAATGCCCCAAACAATGCGAATATTTGGCAAGAGTTTTGGTTAAAGCTGCATTATTTATAAGCCTTTAATGGATTTTTCTAGAAAATTTATAGTCATTATAATTAAAGTCTTTAGAAAAACTAATCAGCTTTCATTAAGTTTGACCCCAAAAACTATGCAACGATTCTAAATAAAGTAGCTAAAGATTATAATAAGGATTTGACAAATCACTCCTTTACTTCTGACTAAAATTAAATATATTGCAGAGTATAAAAGCGTTAAAAAGAAATTAATTATCACCTCTAGTTCTAAAAGTTCCTAATTTATAGTCCAGACTATTAACTTCACAATCTAATTTTTTGCCAAACCTTCAATGCAAATATTGCTAATTCCTTTCGCTGCAATCTTCGATTTGCACAAACCATTCGTTGTTCACGTAGACATGTGTTGCATGATGGAATTAAGGCTCTGTTGTTAATTAATAACTAAACTAACCAAAGACCGGTTGTACCCTTCCTGTTTCGCGATTCCTTCATCAATCAAAAAAGGTGCCAAATTGATTAGGAACCAAGCAAACATTGAAATTTGCATGCACTTCAGCCTGTCTTTCACTTTTTGCCAATCAACTTGAGAGATAACCGTAAATTGAAATATATGTATTTATTCGTTTATTGTTTATTAATTTTTCAAACAAACACTTTACGATTATATATATAAATATAGTTTCGTGTGTGGAGGCGATTTAACACAAGAGTTATAAACCAGTTTCGGCTCAAGAGGCGATTAAGCAGAATGCCGAAAAGTCAATGTCAATTTGGTCTTTCCCCCAAGTAATTATGATTATAAAAATTAAAATTAAACAAGTTGCCAGAGACCTTCGTTAAATTTGCAAAAACTGTGTAGGGAGACATGTGCAATTTATGAGTTAAAAACTTTTATATTTTTCTTTTTCGCCGAAAGGCGTCTTCAAACAAATGTTGACATTCAAGCAAAAAATCAATCTGTGTCGCTTCCTGCATAATCTAAACATTTTTACTGAAGAATATTTTGTGTGTGTTTATGCTAATTAGCCAGGCTACGTCAGCCGAACAAAAGAATATTTAATATTTAAATGGGTTTCTTCTGTTATTTTCAAGTTTATGATTATGTTTTGACTTTTATAAATGACATAAATTATTTTCTATTCCAACAGTTGCAATTTTTTATGGGGTAGCAATATATTGGCATGTCGATAAGATTAAACCTGGGACTTAGCTGATTTATGGTTATCTAGTCTGGGGAATAATTTAAATCCATTTTCAATATTAATGCCCTGCACAGCCTTTTAGCCCTGACCTTCAGTTTAAAGTTTTTTTGGCCATAAAAATGCAGGCAGGTGCAGAAACGGGCGAGACATTTGACTAATTTCGGACCAGAAAAGGCAATACAAATCGAGTTGGGCCAAAAAAGAGAGACAAATTCAAATGGAATGTAGCGGCGAACGGTAGCTGTCCAAACAAAGTTTATATATCATCCATTTTCGGAGCTTAAACTCCTCAATTAAGCGTTCCAGCCCCAAATGCACACTCATTCATCCCAGCGGAAAGTGAAAGTAGGTTTTTTTACGTTTTTCGGTCATTTCTCTCTAAAGTCTGGCCAGGATTCCCTCTCTCATGGTGTAAGCGTTATGTAAGAGCCATGTATAGGAAGCTCTCTTTTTCTTTATTTTTTTTTTTAGTAATTTTATTGAGAACATACCAGCCACAGGACCTGCTTTCGGCGGCGAGGCCATAGTCCTGTCCAGACTGCCCAGCAGCTGGACGCAGATTATCACAGACAAAATGATATACTTTTGCATGATTCCAGTCGTGACTGTTATTCAGTTATATATTATGCAAAGGTATTTATGGTTTTTCTACACACTTCCGCACACTTTTACCCTGAAAATTCCGTAAAAATATGTTTATTTTCTTGTAAATGTGATTTCGCTTTTTTTTGTTTGTGCGTGAAGAAGATTCAACGCATATTTTTCTCGGTCGTCGGTCGTGTTTTGTTCGAATTATGAATTATTTAAGTTAATTTATTTTTTGGAATATACAAATAGATGTTTATCGAACGAAATCGAAAGTTGGCAAAATCGAGGAAAAGAAAAAGAGGCAAGTAGCGACGATATCGGAACGGATCGAATCGAAACGAGGTGGTGGAATCTTGTGCGCAGACGTGCGCCCAAACTGACCGTCGGCTGTAGAAGAACTAACTCTTTCGGCTAGCCTCGGCTTGAACCAAGGCAGCAATTCTGCCAGAGATTCAGAGAGCGGGAAAGACGGCCCAGAGAAGCTGCTTCACTCTCTGGAGTTGCTTAACTGGTTCGAGAGAGAGAGATCCGAACCGCGTTGGAGACGAACTTGTTTGGCGAAGCGAAACCCGAAAGATTACCATCGGAGATGGAGATCCAAGTATGGAGCATGAAGCATCCACCGGACAGCGGACACTTGCGGCTGTTTGTCAAACACTTGACGCAGGCCCCAGCAGGGGATTCGAATACGAAATCGAATCTTGAACTGAGCTGCAGAAGCCTCGCGCCAAGGTGACCATTGTCAGAGCGTGGATTTTAGTTTTGACTTGAAACGAATACCAAATCTTAATCAGAACAGTCTACTAAGTTGGACTCGAATAGGGGTTACCTAAAACGAAATTACTTAAGCTTTTTTCATATTTATATTTAACAATAATAAATACTCTCACATTTCGTAATATTTAATGGACCTTTGGAATTCCTAAACACATTCCATAGCTATTTCCCCAGTGGTATTAGTCCAAGCTAAAGGAACCGGAAGATTTGTCTAAAGAATCTCCTCATGATTCACAAGCTCATGATCATAAAACACCCATAAACATTTCGGAGTTCACATAAATCTACACCCATTTAACATACTCTGCAACTACCGGGTACAAGCTGCAAAAAGAAGAAAACGAAGTGGAATCATTTTCAAATTCTGGTTTCGCTGCTGCGGCTTCTAGTTCTCATTTCATCTCCAACTCATCTCAAATGGATATAATATTCTCTTGGATTACGCAATTTCACCTCCGGGGAGTGGATGCACCTGTGAGATAGATACGTGGGCCTAAAACCCCAACGAACTTCTCACTGTTGCCGGCCGAATTTCTTGAATTTCTTGACGCCGACCTTGGGATGATGCAGATGATGAACTAGTTTGCTGGCTTAGATTGTTCGATTTCGGCTGCTGGCGTTTGCCTTTTCAATTTCATTCAGGCCATACACTGCGTATGCGTGATGTTTGTCAGAGATCCGCGAAGTGATGGGAAGATAAATGTGGGATGAAATGAGAGACCATGTATTTCAAAAGGTGTCTGCTTAAATTTTAGACAACTTTATTTGCAGTCGAATGAGTTAGGATTAACATTTAAATCTAAATGTTTAAGGGTAATTATTTGTATTCTAAAAAAAAAGTGATGGCAAGATAAATGTGGGATGATTTTAATGAGAAAGTAACAAGGGTATTCAGAAAGGCTTCTGAAGTATTAATTGATTTTGTAGGAGAAATAATCAAAAGACTAAGTAATTTATTTCACAAATACCGATGTCTAAATTAACTGCTTGTAACTGTAATTATTTCTCTGCATTTATATAGTTATTTGTATTTAAAAGAATGCCATATTTTTTATTCGTAGTTAATTATTCGATTTCATAAGCTTACTCGAAGCCTACCTTTTTTTTAAGAATTTTCTGTAACTTCATAGTTTATTAACTTGTATCCCCTGAATTCCAATAATTCCTCAAAAAACATTACGATTAAGAAAAGCAAATATTTCTCTGCTTAAGCTTCTAGCTCCTAAAAAACTATTGGTTTTATAAATCACAGCGTGCCGGCAATTAAGTCTCGGCCATAAAAATTAATTGTACAAAAAGTATTGACAACTTTTTGCGGAAAAAAAATGAAAATCAAATGTCAGCAGCTGCTGGAAAACATATCGAGATGCTGGAGGAGAGCCAAAGAGTCCAAGAGCCAAGAGGAAAACGCATCTGCAATGGCCGCAATTTGTGAAGAAATCCAAACAGCAAGTCGAGTGCCACCGCTTTGCATATTTCTTGATTTTTCTTTGGCTTTTTTTGCGCCATGAAAAGCCACTTCACCTGGCTGCTCAGTTGGTTTACTTTTGTTCGTGTGTTTTTTTTTTGTTTTTTGCTGCGGCTTACGTGTTTTAAATTAAATTTTTCGGTGTGAATATCTTGTAAGCGGCATCGATTCAATTTGTTGGTTCTCCTTCGCTCCCGGAGGCTGGACTAATTAATTAATTGGAAGAAAGAGATCGATGAAACATAAACAGATTCAGAGCAGCTGCTGCTGCGACGTATTTAGTTCGATCTCTTTTGTAGTTTTGAATGCAAATAAAATCAAACGAAACCAGATTAGAGACTGACTCTAGGAATATATAGGCGACTTTGGGAGTTCATTGCTATATACCGAAAGCCAAGGCCAAACGTGATCAACTTTAAAATTCTTTAGCTTAATGTTTAGAGGGAATCACAGAAGTCTCTTCAAATCGGAAGTGATTTAAATATATCTTTAAATAGCACTTAAATAGGAAATTAATTGCTGGCTCTTACAATAAATTATATAACCACTAATTGTTATGTGGATACATTTTAATAATCTTAATTATTATATATAATTAGCCAGTGGCTAATGACCCACAGAAGATTTGCATAAATATTCAGTTTTCGTAAACCATTCTTGGAATCAAGAGATTCCCCCAAGCTGACCCTCGGATTAAGTGTGTGTGATTCGATTCGGGTGAATCCCCGGTAAACTACGCAAGCACCGGCCTTTGATGGATCTGCAAACGCAAAGTTTTTACAATTTGTGTGACGCTAATGGAATGAAAATTTAAATCTTGCCTTTTGTATGCTAATTTTGAATATAGTTTTAGTAGGTCTAGGAGCTAGAGGCAACCATTAAAGTGGTTTGCCAAACAAAACTAGTTCCAGTTTTGTGTTTGAAGAGGTCTAACCAAGATTAAGGCTTGGTTCTAAGGTATCTTGACAATAATAACGAATTATTGTCACCCGAAGGATAAATAATTCAAAAAATATACGTGTCTAGAAATGCTATATTCTAAATCATTCTCAATACTTGTTGCTTCACAGACACCTAAATTAATCATCCTTTTTATCTTCCGAAAAAATACTCAGATAATTCATTTTCCTTTTATTTTCTACCTTATCTCAATCGACTGTCGCATTGAATTTAAAAGAATTGCTAACAAAGTTTCGCAAATCCTCAACTAGTTCTCAGCTTCGGGCTGTGACTGTGGTGGGTGCAATGCCTCCTCGAATTCAGTTTTATGGCAGCTCTTTTGTTTCACAGTCGACTCCTCGGACTCGTGTGTGGGTAATAAATTTTAATGGTTTGACGTTTAACTTAAATAAAATCCCGTCATCGAACTACTTCTAGACGCGACTTGATTCGCTGCGATGCGATTCGATTTGATTCGATTCGATTCGTGGTCGTAAAAAAGTTCGGAAGATTTTTGCTCAGGGTTAAAATCGAATTGGTAGAAATGGGGGACAGTGGTGGGGCCGAGGGGACAACCAGTTTCGACCCTGGGCATCAAGTGAAATAAAAACCTCATAAATTTGCCAATTTTTTCGCCTTTAAGCTGTGCAAATAGCCCGGCAAAAACGAGGCTCGTCTGATTTGTTATGTAAACACCTTTGTACATACATATGCAGCCCGAGGCCATTCATCATACGCACTGTGGTCCCGGAGGCGACAGAGCGATCAAAAACCCAAACAAAAAGCTGCGAAATGCAAATAAACAATGAGCTTAGCTTAATGCCTGAGAAGTGTAGGTAATGAGTTGGAATAGTTCCATCCGATAAGGGGTTAAATTGTGTTAAATGGTAAGTCAAGTAAGGGTGTTCAAATGAAAAGGTTAAATAAGAAAAGCTACTCTTGCGACATAGAATGTGAGATAATGGTTGATCGTTAAAAAGACACAAAGTGTGAGGAAGTGAATTCCAAAAGAGCCATAAAAACCCAATCGGTTGGCCACTAAGACCATGAGGAAAGAGTAGAATTAGGTACAAGAAAACTACAGCCAGAAAAAATTCAAACATTTGTGTTCTTCGATTCCCAAAAATTCAATAAAATATTTCAAAGATTAAGCCCTGCACAAAGGAGCTTAAATAAGAAAAATAAGTACAATTTAAGGAAAAAAATGTCAAAAATAATAAGATAATTGCTTAAACTTCTCAAAAGGGTTCGCAGCGGAATGTCCAATATTATTTTTAAGCTTCTTAAGGAATGTTCACGAACAGAATCTGGAATGAACATAAACAACATAAAAAACAACTCTTCAAGGAACGAAATTGAAATTGACAACAGCTTCAGGCACGAGATAAATGCCTTAAAAAACTGAAACATTTTATGGCATGCGATAATTATGGCAATGAGGTGACTTGGAAGCTGGAACTAAACAAATTAAAGTGGATATTGATGGATGGACAGCGCAGCTAATGGCATAACCTCTGGGTAATGTGTAAGGAGAAGTCTAACAGCGATCTCCAGCCCAATCACTTTATCAATGAATGGGTAAGTGGGGAATTGATTGATGGTTATAAGAGGAAGGTAGACCAAAAATAGATATATCGATCATAGTTATTTGGATTTTGATGTGGAAAAAATAAGCGGTTTTAATGGGTTTTACTCCGGATATTAAGATAGTATTTTAATTGAATTTTATAGCTCTTAGCTCTGCGTAATAATTATAAATATATTTAATATCCCGTTTCTTACCCGCATCCACTTCATTCTCACTGGGATCCCGATGGAATATGTTGCCATAGTACTGATCATGTTGCTCTGACTCCACGCTCTGCAGCGACTCTTGCACATCGTAGTCAAAGTCCTCCTGATTGGCCTGCGTGTACTGATCCTGGTCCTGATCATCATCCTCTTCAGGTCGCCTCCGACTGGACCCCGTTTGTCTTTTTGTGGCCGCTGCTGCCAAGCGATTCCGCTGAGCTCCTCCTCCGCTCCGCTTGAAGTTGCCTGAAGAATCGCTGGCGGCAAAGCCTCGTGGCCGCGGCCTGGGCGATGGCTTCGGCTTTGGCAGAATGTCTGCTATCGTGGGTATTTTCTGGTTGGCAGTACGATTGGGAAATAATCGGCGCTCCAGATAGTTGGCAAAGATCTGTTGCGTTATCTGATTCTGGCGGGCCAGCTCGCTCTGATCCAGTTGGAAGTTTGGACTGGGATTGGCGTTGGAATTGGCGCCTGAAATTATTTACAATTAATCACCGAACACGAGCAAATCACCTCACTGTATATGGATGGATGGATGTGTTGTGCAATCTCTCTCTCCCCTTGACTTTAATGGGTAATAATAATTACATAAAGTGCGGGACCCACGTCAATGGAGGTGTCGTCGTCGTGTGAATGGAGAGTAATTAAAACAAAGAAGAAGCCCACGAATTTCGGTTACCCTTGTGCCTAAATATCATGCCCTAAAAGCGAGCTAATGCCAGCCGCAGTTGGGCAAGAGAGTGGTGATTTTTTATATCACGTCGTCACTTGATGAATTTTTGATGGCCCAAAGTGACACGCATCCATCATTCAAGAGTTTTGGGAATCGGGGGAAGACCCTGCCTGATCGTGGCTTCTTTTGAATGAAAGTGAGAAGATCTGTTAATGATTGAAGCCACCTCTTGTGTGTATATATTTGAGGGCTCTCCATCTGCGATCACTTGCCATTTCCCCTTAACAAAAATATAAGAAAAGTGTGTCAAGGCCAAAAGACTTTTACTGCCCAGCAGTTAAGCGGATTGCAGTCGTATTATTTTGAGTTCAGGTTCCCCGATGAGACCCGAAATTGCCAAATAATTGATATAAACTTTATGAGAGAGGCCCCCCGATTATGCCATAAGCGATGCTAACTGCCTGATGATGCATTAGGGCCACGCCCAGCCCTCAGCTCCTAATTTGAGTGGCAGTTTAAGTTGAATGTATCGTTTTTTTTTTTTTGCCACGGGAAAGAGCAAAGAGAAACATGAAAAATTTTAATTAAATTAAATTTATTATGCAATTACACGTAATATATATATTTTTAAATATTTCCTTTTGTTAACTGCAACATTACGAGCCGAAAAATAACTTGAAAATTCCGCCCAGACATCTCCGTGACGGAGAGGGGATTTTCGGTGGCTTCAAGTACCTGTTGCGATGTCAGGTGAAACATTAAAGCCAGATTACCAAAAACAAGGCCTCTGGCCACCTGAGATAATGCCCACCTTATCTGATCTCAGCCTTCAGTACATGAAATTGGACTCACCAAATAAGGCCAGAAAATCGGTTAGCAGAGATCTCTTTATGAGAGATCTTCAAATTGTTAATGGAAACTTCGTGTCTCAGGCAATGGAGTGTAAAATTTTTGTGTAATTTAATGGAAAGCAAAATTGAGAAAGTAAATCGATTAATGAGCTTTGATATTAATTGATGGAATTTTGTACTCATTAATTATAACATTTAAAATGGGAATACGCAGGCCAAGATTTATTATTATTTGGAATTTTATCTGATAAATAAACTGGAATGCTTGGTTGAAGTTGTTTTCAGTTCATTTAACTTTAATTGAGACATTAAATGTATTATTAATTGTATTCTGATTGTACCAATACATATTTAAATTGGAATTGCTTTGTTATATTTATTTACAGCATTTTAATAACTTTCTTAATAGAGAAATATATTTTTATTAATTTATATTCGAAAAAGAGTCTGTAAAATAATTGCTCATGCCATAGAAAACACATTAAAAGCCATTAAATTTTTAATCCAATTAAACAACAAGTTCCAAGTCCACTCCAAAACAAACATGTGAAGTAATTTTTTAATCCCAGCCGGCGGATGTGAGCATTATCTAACAATCTTCCACAGAATTTGGAGTGCTTTGAGAGCTCACCCCAATGGGGGGAATAGAGCAAGTCATCGAACAAGACCTCCATTTTGGCATTAATAACCAATCAAGCTGGAATTAGACATTGCCTTTGAGGTCGCTCTAAGCAGAACAAAGGCGGCTCAACGCACTCCAAGAGTCTGGCCTGTGGGGAGTTCATTGTTCGGCGATTGTTCTCCTGAGTCGCAAATCCTTGGCTTGTTAACCGTCCATTATGCGAGATAATTTACGTGCCATTGTTGCGTCCATTTGCTGGTCAACTGAAAGTTGCAGCGAAAATATGACAACAGTCGAAACGTGATGGCCTAAATGCTTTTGAAGTTTATCGAGGCGAAAAACATGAGGGAGTTCTGATCTCAAATCGTTGATCGGTAATCTCAAAGGTGCACAGAAATTAATTAAGGAGGAGCTCTGTATGATTAAATACTATATCTTAAATATGATTTTTATTTTTTATATAAAATATTACAACTATTATTTAATAGATTTGTTGATACGTCTAATAAACTGTAGCGATCTTGAGTTGATTAAGTTTCTCGCCGTGCAATTGACGATCGCCTGGGCATTCCAATGACTTCACGACTCGCTGACCCAGTTGTGTCTGATGTATATCTATATCGGGCAACAGCTATATAGCTTTGTAGCTATAACTATAGCAGATACTTGGGACCGGCTAATTGTCGCTGGCCCAGGCCCCATAAATCATGACAACTCGCTGAGGATGTTGGCTGATGTTGCTGTTGCCTTGAGAGAAAAACGAAGCGAGACGAAGTGGCTGGCAGCAGCAGATATCGGAGGCTGTAAATCATTTCGACTACATGGTATCTGCGGCTAAGAACCGTGGCAGAATGTATCTGTATCTGTATCTGCTGCAAGCAGCTGCAATTGTAAGTTGCAACTGCAACTGCAAACGATTCGAGGGCCGTGCAATTGCCGCTTGGCTGAAAAGAGGTCAATTAGCTGCGAGGAGTTGCCCAGAAAACAAAGGATTTCGCAATTCCGCTCGCTAAACGTTTGTTTTTCGTGTTTTTTCCTTTACCAACTTCCACATACCATAAAGATACTTTTTCAAACGCTTACTTGCGCAATCGAAGCTCGCTGGTGTCTCTTGTTTAGGAGGTAATTACATTAGCAGCCCATGCGGCGTATACGTAACGCAGCTTGCGGTCAAACTTCTTTGATTGACGCACTCAAGGTGCCCAAGAATCTATGTATCCATACGTATGCACATATCTACACACAAATTCGATACATTAGATCATAATTAAGTTAGCTTGTCAGTTGTGTTTCAATGTCAAGCTTACGACGAGGCGAAGAAAAAGATTTATTTAATCAATTCTGAAATATGTAATTATATTCATAGGCAGTTGTGGCGGAGTTTTACCCTAACTAGAAATAGCATATTGGCTTAGCTTAGGTAGGATTCGAATTAAAGGATTTAATTTTTAATCATAGCATAAAATGTAAGATAATAAAGTAGAGAATTTTAGTTTATTTATAATTTATAAGGCAAAATTGATTTAAAATTAAAAAAATACGTATACCAAGATTACATTTATAGGAAAAATTATTATGTTAGAGCTATAAAAAGAGTTAATATCATTTCTATCAAAAAATACAAACATAACGTCGGTGGCATGTTAACTACCTTTAAAATATCTCATATATTAAATATTATCAGCTGCCAAAGTGACTCTGATTAATAGGGACCAAAGCCAACTGAAAGAGTATTTTAATTCCAAGCCTCACAAAACCAAACAAACATATTTCTTATCTTGACAAATTACCCTTTTAAATAGTAGGCCCAAGGGCCATCATACTCGTGTGGGGTTTGCTCACATATAAATATAATCATTAGCATAGGCAGTTTCTGTATTTAGTTTTTTTTTCGGACAACTTTCTGTTTATTTCTGGACATCACGACTTGGTCAAGTCAAATCTTAAATGCAAATCGAAAAATTCTTTATTGGCATAATACCCGGCGTAATTATTGGTGATGATGCCTCATCGAGAGGTGCTTGAACTCTGTATTATTCTGCTTTTTTGGTAGTCGAAACTCTCTAGACCCATTAATCTTTTTTGGTCAACTTTTTAAGGGCAAAGGCAGTGGGCACGTGTCTTGGTCTTGGCTGCGGCTTTTGGCTTTTGTTCTCGCCCCGAAATGTCACGAGGTGAAAGACTAAAGCTTGGTGTATAAAATGTCATATTTCTTGCATCTTTAACTCGCCTCCTATGCATAATATAAAATATATATTGTTTAATGTGTTTTCTGCTTTGCGTCAGTGTTTTCTTCTACTCAATATTTCATTTAATATTCTGAGGTCACCGGCATTCCGATACCAATTCAAAATGCAGCCAAAAACTCCAAATACAGCGCCTCAGAATAAAGCCGAAGAGGAGAAAAATATTATTTAAAAAAAACTCGATTTCTCGTTTTCATTTTATGGCTGATTATTTATGCAACTAGAAGATGGGCAACGAACGCACCTCTCTTAAAAAAATATATACACAATCTACTACATCGTATATAGTATATATGTATCTCAAAGATAAAGCCATAGATGCGAAAGTTTGCCTCTGAATTGATTCGATTGCGCCGAGACTTGGCTTCGCTTGTGTGGAACTCATATGTTTATAAACTGCGATATGCGAAATCCGAACAGCGGGATCCTCAAATGTCAAATGGTGCATGGGAAACACACAATTAGCATTTTAATAATGAGCAGTACGCCTTCGGGCGGGTTGCTTTTGTTGTAATACATGAAAAATCAAATATCGAAGCACATGATGCTGTGCAAAAAATTGTGGCGCTGTTCTTTGAAAAGATATTTATTTTAATAGCTTCTCTTTTTATCTGATATTCTCTTCAACTTTCCAGAGTTTGTTATTAATAATATTCGAGGATTATCGAGTGGACTTTCAAGGTGTTGTTTTTAATACTAGATCTATTAAGTAAATTTTAAAGACAATAAATTATATTATGAATTACTATACTTTATTTAATTTAAGAAATTATTGTTTTAAAAAATGGATACAGAGAACTTAATTCACATTTTAATTAGATGCTGAACATTATTTAATGAATTTTCCTTGAAGTAAATATATAATGTTAAAATATTTCAGTTTAAAATCATAGCTTCATGCTAAAACTCTGTAAAAACAAAAATTTGTAACATTAGTTTTAATAAAACTACAATTTTTAAGGAAATAAAGCACTCCAGATAATAATAATAATAATTATCTAATGAATCTTTGCTATTTTTACAAACAAATAATACTTAATAATTAATATTAACGTTTTAGAAATAATGTCAAAGTTCCCTTTTTATCAGTTGTAATTACTATTAATATTAATTTTAATTTCAAATGAAAAATTCTTTCCAAATATTAATTTTTTTTTGTAAAGAGGCGTTATTTCTTCGCCCTATTAATATTAAATTCTCAATTGAACAATGCTGCCATTAAGCCAAAATGCCACCCCCCTTAAATCGTCTAATCCTTGAAGAGCCTAGACAAATGGAACCCACACTTTTTGAGCCTCGTTAAGAGGCCATTCCATGAGCCCTGCGGGACAGGGAAGGCAGCTGGGAACTACTGCGATTCAAAGCAATCTGGCCAAGAGCAATTGTTAATATTTGCGAACCAATTGACACAGCCTCTCGATCAACCTCTCTGGTGTCCATCAAAGGTTCGAGATGCCTCTGACCCTGACACGGATTTACCACTTGGATGTGGATGTGATTGTGGATGTGGTTGTGGTTGTGGTTGTGGTAGTGTAAGTGCCCCCTTAAAGGGGACAAGTGCTCACCTCTCTTATCACGGCCACTGGCAATGGGCTGGGGCTCTGCATGAATCTCGGCGGGAATGGGTACACTTGTGATGTTAGTGCTGGTATGGAAGCCGTGCGGCAGGTTGGATACTTTCGCGGCATGTGAGGATGTGGGTGCGGGTACTTTGGTGGAGTGCTGGGGTGTATTATAGCCGGAATCGACACTGGCCAGCGATATGAGCACTACGAGTAGCGTGGGGCGTAACATTATCACTTTGTTTCTGTTGCTTTTCACGCGGGGACCTACTACTAGGCACCAAGTGTACTTTATGCGCGCCTCGGAGAAAGCAGTAGCCTCCGATCTCGATCTGTAACTGAAAGCCAACTGACTGACTGACTGTGGCCGAACGGTGTCTCTCTAGATCTTGGTCTCCTATGACAAGTATTTGGTATGCAGCTCTTCGCTTTCTAAATTATCAATATTTAGATATCGGATCAACGGTCTTTTGTCTTTAATAAATTCAAATACTCGTCGTTTCTCCGCCCAACTATCATCGATAGAGCGACGGGGGCGGGGCGAAGTCTTCAGTTCGGGGCCATTAGTTTGCGCCTCCGAAAACGATTTTAAGATCTCGGGCTCCAGGGTTCGATGCCTGAACGCGGATTAAGTAATCGTAGCGTCGCGTCGCGGTCGCGATCTCCTAAAAAAAATTCACTTTCTTTCCGCTTTCGCAGAGAGCGCCAAGATTCCACGGAGATTAGACTTGGAGAACTGGAGCTGGGGTCTCCTCTCACTTTTATGGTTCGTCGTGGACCGATCTCAAAAGTTGCTCGCATTCGTGGCCGATCTCTCAAAGAGTCAGCACCTGAGCTTAGGCTCCGCTTTTTTTTCTTCTCGTTAGCTTGGACTATAACTCGGAATATATTTTTCCTGCGATCGCAGACTTACAGACTAAAGCGTTTGAACGCAACTAAAACAAGTTCCTCGCTTGATTCCTCTCCGAACCTCGCTTGGTTCGCTTGGTCAGCTGCCAGCTGCTGCGATCTCCAATCTCCGATATCTCTTCTCTCTCCGAATATGTCTCTGCAGCTCTACGTGTCTCCCAACTCGTTTGCGGTGACCAGACCCAGACGCAGGCCTGTCCAGATTACACACCTCTCCTGTCGAGGGGCCCATCTCATGGCGTTTAATTACAGGTGTGCAATAGATGAAGATGATGGTCGGAATGGTATTCGTTCTCTGCTGCATGTCAGCCATCGCAAATGGATTTTGCGGGTTATTTTTAGAGCCTATGGAACCGCAGAAGAGACCTTGAACTGGGACAAAACTACCTTAAGAGGAGCTACTTAATTAAGTCACTTAATTAATCCCAAGGGACTAAACAAAAAACGAAAAAACTGTGTATAAATGAAACATTTAAAGACTGCAAACCAGAACCATCTACAAAAGGCGTCGAAAACTATCAATTTGTCTATTGTGATCTTAGCTTAATTTTAAAGCCCGCCAATTTGATATAAATTTAAGCAAAACAATAAAACTGTCAAATATAATAAATTCTATATGCATTTCAGTTTTCTTAAGGTTTCTAGTCAGCGCCATATGTGGTATAAACTGGTTTAAAATATTCCGCGTGACGCTTAAAATTATTGTTTTATTTTTAAAACAATTTAAGAAATATGTTAAAGGGTATTTATAATTTCACACAGCACAAGCTAATTTTAAAAATAACCAAGGGCCAGCCGCTGCGTTACTTGATCTCTTCCAGAAGCTTTATCTCGTGACGGATCAACAAATCGTCTCCTGTGGTTTTCACACTCAAAAATAAAAACAACTTTTAATTTTTGGATATTTAATTTTGTTTGCAATATTTTAATTGATGCCAAATGAAACATTTACTTCACTGTTGTCTAAATATGCATTACGGATGATAGAAGTAAAAGGTTGTTGTTGCCAAATCCGAATTTCGACATTAGCTATAAATTTGAGGAGTCTAGCAATGATTTGTCGAGGCTTAAAGAGCGCGTAACGGTCCGGTTAATGGTTTAGGATCAGAATTTTTTGGGTCTACTTCTTTTTCTTGCCCTTGCCTTTGCCCTTCTTGCCTTTGCCCTTCTTGCCCTTGCCCTTCTTGCCCGCATTGAGCATGTCCTCCGACACATAGGTCTCCGTGGTGACCTTGCTCACCGGCAGATTCAACGGCTGTTTGGGGGTCCTCAGCTCAATCTCAATGGTGTTCTTCTTGTACTGTGACTTGGCCTTGGTGCCCAGCTTGACCAGGAAGACATCGCTGTCGGTCTCATCGCAGGTTTTGTAGCAGACCTGAGATTGGGATGGGAGTATGCATACAAATTAGTTGGGTTTCTATGTAAAAATATAACAAAATTCGTGTAATAACCAATATAAGTTACAGAAGCAGACTTGGCCTAACAAAAAACCACCTAATTTGCGGTTGCACCTGTTACGACCACATGCATCTCCCCTGAACGATTGCCATTAATAAAAACCTATGGAAAGCTGAAGCAAAGTAGTGGCTGCTCCACACTTGGAGCTTTAGCTGGAGCAGATGTTATGCAACTGCCGCACAATTGGGGCAATCGAGAGCCTTCCAACAACACACCGGGTTTCCGTAGCTGCAGAAGTTGCACCACTTGCCGCAGCATTTAGAGGGGCCTAGTCACGGATCGAAAACGATCATTCACACACGTAACCAACAACGATCCCGCTAAGGAATGCGGAGGCGATCTCACCGATTACACCGATCACTGATTACAAATTCTCAAAATATGAAAAAAAAAGCCTGGATTACCAATTCTTGAAAAATGAAAAAAATCCTGATTCGAGGCAACTTTTTAATAAAGCTAGCAATTAAGGATGGGAATTGGATAGCCATTAAAAACTATCGTTAAACACGTAAATTATTTGAAAAGACATGACCAATATTAATAGAAGAAAGGCTAAATAAAGGTTTTAAATTGAAGATTGATTATTAATTCTGGTAGCTGAACTCACCTCAATGCCCTTGCGCCTGGTATCTACATTGACGCCTTTCATGGTATCCATAATTTCCCTTCCATCGGCCTGCATGCAAACGGTGCGTTGATTCTTGGTAGGATATTGTGCCGGAAGCTCACGATCGGATCCGCCGGCGAGCCGGTGACGATAGTTGTCCACCTTGGTCTCCTGCTGGTCAATAGCCTCCTTGATCTTGGAAAAGGGCACATAATAGTTGTCCGGCTCTCCGCCATCGTTGCCAGAGTACTTGATGTTGGCCCGAACTTTCGGGATGTTCGGATGATTGACGATACTGCCACCTGTGCGACGCTTTATGTGATTCCTGGCGATGGAACTGTGCTGCAACATATCGTTCAGACCGGAATGGTTTTTCGGTGCCTGAGAATTGCCGCATTCATCCTCATTGTCAAACGGGGCCCCCCTGCTCCCATCTTCGACGCTCTCCACTTTGTGGGTGTTCTTAAGAACGCGTATGGTCAGGCCGCTGCCATTCAGACAGGCCTCGAATTCGTCATAGGCATCTGGTCCTGGATCAGGACGAGTGGGTTGAATGAAGCAAGGTGCCAATTCCGGACTGCAGTCACAGTCGCAGATGCACTGGCAGCACCCCTCGCAGCCATCGTCGACATCTGGTTATTATATTAGAAATAACCAAAGAATCACGAGCACGATAACCAAAGTGGACTTACAGGTCTCGTTCATAGGCTTCAGCATGTCATCGGTGATCTTGCAGGTAGCGCTAACCTTGCCCTTCCTGCCCTTCTTACCCTTACCCTTCTTCTTGGCCATGTTTCTTGACTAAATGTGATTGCAACTGATTACTTGTATATCTGGTGTAATCCGAAAGACCTCTAATTATCAATTTTGATATTGTACTTCAGCATCAAATGGCGCAGTTTCCGTATAGCTCGTTTTCGCGCTGCAATGATACAGTATTATTTCGCGATTACTTAATTTACTTCTTAATTTGAATAACTATTTCGGAATTACGCGCACTTATCTAGATCTGTGTTATGGAATCAATAAGATCATCCAAAGTTCACGTTAGGAAAGAACGAAAGAATTTAATTTTTGTACGGCAGAAAACATTTCCTATTTGACTGTCTGAAACGAACGAAAATCGAGCAACGACTGCTTGGAGATACTGAAGCTCTGAGCGTTTCGGAAAAGCAAATGTGGGAAATTAATTTCAGCGCTTACTTAGTTTTAATAAAAGTTAATGCAGGAGGGGGTTTATATCTAAAATAAAATCTAAAAATATAAGTATGGTAAAGAAAATAATAAATATAATGTTTAAAAATCGAATGAAAGGGGTAATTTTTACAAGAAAAAGTGCGAGCTTAGGATTTTAACATATGTATAAGAATATTTTAAAATTCTTGTAAGCTATAATATCTTTTTAAATTCAGTTAAATAATTTTTGTATTGTTTTGTCTACTGTAAGGATATTTCAACAATTTCCAACTCACCATCTTGGCAGGCCACATTGTAGTCCGCCTGACATTGGTCGCAAGCTCTGCCCGTGCTGGTTCCCTTTTCACCGAGCCTTGTCTTTTTGCTCGCCTGCAGGACACCCTCACAGTCGGAGTCGCACTCAATGTCATGGGCCGCGGAGGGACACTTTAAATCGCCCACACATTTGACGGTACCTCCCTTCTGCCGCTTCTTGCCCTTGTCATCCTTACCATTTCCATTTTTGTCCTCCTCTTTTATCTTTCCGGCCTGTTCCGCAGCCTGGCGATCCAGGACATGGCGGGGATGGGGCTGCATACCGGCGCAGGGACCGCATTGCCGGAGCTTCTTCTCGATGGGTGAAGGGCACCGTTTCGTGGGGACAGTGGGACACTCTGGGGAATGAAGTAGTGGGTTTTTTGATTAAACAAACAATTATTTAAAAATCTGATTCATGGATTATTCCTAAGATCCAGATCAGTACTTACCCCTATCGAACTCGTCCTCGCAGTAATCGGTGGGACAGAGCCTGTCCACATTGCAGGCGTAGTAGCGCAGGCACTTGGGTACGGGCTCCACGCGCGGTGCACAAGGATCCACCATTCGGCACTTGCGGGTCGGTGGCTGCGGACAAGACTTGCAGCAGGGCTTGCACTTGTTCATGGGTCCGCCGATGGCTGTTGGGGCTGCGCAGGAATCGCAGGGACCGCAGGGATCTTTCGGACATGGTTCGCAGGGTTCACAAGGCGGTGGGCAAGGTGGTGGCGGCTTGGGATTTCTCGAGCAGATGCGGCTGAAGGGGAATGAGGAGACAATGGTCGGACCATTGCAGACCAGGCGCATAATAATCACTATGTTGCCCGTCTGCATCTTGCAGAGATTGAACAGGGGAAGCAGGCGCTTGGATAGCTCGGAGGTGGGACACCATTGCTCGTGTCGCTCGTTCAGTTTCTCGTAGCACGCGCAGTTGTCCAGCAGCCCCTTGCTGTTGGGACCCTTCATCCTCGGCAGCTGGGCCACGTGGCCCATCATGGCACCTTCCCATTTGGGATTCTCAGCGTCAAAGGTCTCTCTTACCCGATCGAACATCGGTTTTATCGCCACCTCCGTGAGGCCGATAAGGAACTTACAGCTCTCCGTGCGCTTCTTATATACGTGCACCTGCAGCTTGTCCTTATCCGTGATTGGGGACTCCAGGGTGAAGAGGGCACACTTTCCGCACTTGGGCGAGCATGGATTGACGCAGGTGCCCACCTCCCTGTCACAGATGTTTACATACACCGACGACCGGAATGTTATCTCCGTGCAGGTGGGATACTCCTCGGGAGCGCACAGATTCTGCCGCGTGATCAACAGATCGTCCACCACAAACTCTAGCATATAAAGGAAGTTTCGGGCAATTTGTCCAGGTTTCAGGTTATCTTGACTCTCAGACATTTTGTTGTAAGCCCAAAGAAGGAGAGGTGAAACGCGTAATTTTGGTAAAGAGTAAGTTTTGAATCCTTAAAAGAGGAAAAAAAAATGACTTGAAATTTTAAAAAATAAAAGGTAATGCCGAAAACGCCCCGAAACCGGAAGAGTCTAGGTGGAGACTATGTTGACTGGTTACCCAAGGCCTACTGGAAAGCAGATTTAATCATCTGGGATAATAATACAAATTCTATATCATTGCTGGAGTATATTAGAAATTCTCCTAACAATTTCCCAAGCGTGTTCCAAGACCTCGACTTACAGTTTGATGATGATCAAGAATATATATCCTTTGCATTATTTGCAAGGCAATAAAAATAAGTAATAACTATAGCACATCCCATTGCATATTTAGATGATATATAAAATGCATTCCACATTCTTTCATTCAAATTAAGTTATTATAAACCTGTACTACATCCAACTAAAAACGAATATTACCATTAATTAACCTTTACAAGATGCGATCATCTCTTATTGGCATTGCATAAAGACGATGCCTTAAACTCGATTTACTTGTATTATCCGCAAGCAATAAAATTCTTCGTTTATACAGATGTTGACCTCCACAAATAATTAAATTAAAGACGCCGCCAGGGTTGAGGTTTTCTAGCAATGCATAAAATACTTTATTAATGTCATAAATGTTTCTACAAAAGTGATTGATCTACTTCGCAATTAATTGCAGTTAATGAGCGGCGGCGCTGCCTTGGCAAATCAAAGCCCCCCTCCGGTTGGGGCGTTCGAGAAAGAAACCCCAAAAAAGAAAAGCTTGCCTAAAATAATAACCAACAACAGGAATGGACTCGGCGGAATTACAACTAAAAAAAAGAACAGGAATAAAAAACAAAACAGAAAGCGGGGGCCATTAAACTTAAAAAGGGATTCAAATCGTTTACAGAAATTGCATTACAGGATATATTCTTTTTTGAAGCACTGTGATCCTGAGAGGTACATCCTCCTCCGGGACTCCTTATTATCCTTAGCTCTAGACGATACTAACGTCATGGGGCCTGAAAGGAGATGGGCGGAAAAAGCCGCGGCCACTGCACAAACTCGATGCCATAGTGCAGGATGCCTGTGGCACTCACGGCGATCATGGCTCCCCAGAACAGCATAAAGAGTAGATTCTCCGTATTGAACTCCTCCGGATAAGTCATGGTAATCATGAACATGGCCACCGCCATCACCAGCACCGAGGGGAAGGTGAAGAACCTCCAGCCGTGTTGCGATTCCAAAGGCGATGGTACTGCGGCACCCTCATTATCCTTGATCATATACTTTCCGAGGAACAGATCCATACCATCCTGCCTCTGTCCATCGGCAAAGTTGTTCAGATAGTAGCGCATAAGCGAATTCTTACCATCCTGTATGGCTCCGGCCTTCGTTCGCTTGCCCGTCCGCGTGAAATCCGTTTTGAGCGCTCCCGTTCCGGAGTATTGCAGAGAAATTAGATCCGCATTATCGGCCCACACACCTTTGAAGCGACCCATGAAGCTCCCGGCAGCCTGCTCCACTTGCTGGCCGACATGCAGCACGCCCAGCTTCTGCAGGACGGCCGTAAGGGATCGCCGGGCCAGCATGCTCTGCACCACATTCGTTCGGTCCAGACAATCGATGCAGTTCGTCCGAAAGACTCCGGTCTGCGTTGACACCAGCTTGCCGTCGTCGAAGGCGTGATAGAAACCGAATTGATTTTGCTCGTAGGCCAGTCGATCGATGAGTATGTTCAGCCTCTCCCATCGCATCTTCCGGCACTCGTGATGGAAGTCGAAGGCCTCGTAGCGCACTCGCTTGTCGCCCAGCTCTCGGATGAGGCGAGCGTACGTGGCCTCCAGCTCCCCCTCGGCGCCCTTCTGGTCCACCAGATTAATGGCCACATTGTTGCCGTACAGACGGAGTTGATCGTTGAAATGCAGACTGCAAGCAGCCAAATGATCTTTACCTGGCACCAGTCGCGGACGTGGCTTGTAGCGTAGATTGGGCAGCTGGTGCCAGTGAAAGGGCATGCTGCCGCGAGTCTGCACGAATCCGGTAAGCTGTCCGTTAAATTCCACTATCTGCTCCGTCTCCACGAAGTTGGCCACCTGGCCCTGCTCGTTGGCGCCGCGGCAGAAGAGTCGGGTGCCGGCCCGCTCCACCGATCGCCTCGTCACGATGCTCCAGAAGAACGTTTGTCCGTTGATCTGCACCTGGTTGATGGACACAAATCCCAGCAGCAGCGGCAGCTGGAATCTGTCCATATTGTCGCAATTGAACTGCTGCAGCACATGGCCATTCCACACGAAGCGCTTATCGGCCCGTTTCAGCAGGCCCTGTCGCTGCTTCGGATTAGCGGTGGCCAGCTCCCGCTGACGCTGCAGCGTGTGGGTGAGGTCATAGCGGTAGGAGAAGTAGAAGTACTTGGTGTCCAGCGTCTGGCGAAGCAGGCGGAGGTACGTCTCGTTCTCCTTGCGCTGGATGGCGTTGGGAATGTAGGGGATGATGTCATAGCCAGCCAGTCGCCACACAATCGAGCCGTTGAGGACGCCGACAAAGATACGGTGCGTAGCCACAATAAAGTAGTCGCAGCACAGCAAATGTATTGTGCCCAGCACACCGCAGATTCGACGCGTGGGCCGCAGGTTCGCCAGCTGCCCGCCGCTCGCTGACTGGACTCGGGTGACCTTGTCGTGGCGCCCAATCACCAGCACTTCCTCCCCTCCATTGGGCTCCACGATGAAGCTCTCCGGGGTGATGTACAGGTTCATGTCATCGTACACTTCGTTGGCCTCCGCGTTCTCCATGACTCCCGGGGGCGGTGGCTGGCCCAAATTGAAGTCTGTGCGGGGAAAAGAGCACAAGAAAATCGAATATTAATCTAAGGTCTCTAGGCTGCACCTGTGCTGCTTCCTCTTCTTCTTGTTCCACGGGGCGGCTCACTTTCTGTAATCAGGAAATACCCGTCCTTATCGCTGCTGTTGCACACGCACAGCACCAAACAGAGCAGCCACAGCCAAGGTCTCAGCAGTTTTATTGTCGTTTTTATTGATTTAACACAGTATGCGTTTCATCAAAGTTCTTTTTCGCCAAATTTTATTTTATTTTTTATTCTACGTGTAAGAGTGACCGTCGGCAATAGGCGTAAATAAACCACGAAAGAGAATCATGGCTGGTCACACTAAATTGCCAACGGAAATGAAAAGAGCGTTGCCAGACAGTTTTGAAAGATTTTAAAGTTGTAACAGACTTTTTCATTTCCGCTTACTTCCCTCAAAGGAAATTGTATTAAAAAGCTACATTATTGCAGAATTATTTTACTTTCCCTGCAGTATTTTAATTAAGGCAAAAAGAGCTAATTATGGAATGGATTATAGGTATTCCGAATTATTGTAGTGTAACAACGTACCTGAACATACGCAGCCTTAATGGAACATGAAAAGAATAGTTAAATCTGTTAATGGCTTTCTTTTTAGAGGTATAAAAACTTACCATCATCTTCACTGTTTCTGAAATTACACCAACTAAACCATCTAAACATTTCTTCTGCTTTTACCGTGTCATAATTTTGTTTTTCAAAACGAAAATAGTGACAATTTTTTAAATGATACTGTGATATGGCTTAAACACAAAACGCAATCATTAAATTTTAATTATTATATTGTGGTTTTATTAATATAAAGCTATTTCTGACTGTAGGCACTGTCAACGTTCGTTAAGCGTTTACAAAAAGTTCATAAAGTTAAAAATTTCGGTGTCGGACTCAGTGTTGGTGTGTGTGTGTACGTGCTTCTTTCTCGACGTTGTGAGGAGTTTAAGGTTTTGCTGGATTAAAAGTAGAAAATCTATATCGAAAAATACTTGACTGACATCCGCCGGCAATGTCCTGCCGCCTCCTTTTGGTACGAACTTTGTACATTACAAATTAAGACTTAGGCTAATCTGACGCGAAGTTAGTGCATTAAGTAGACGAGAATGGCGGCGAGCGCGGTGGCCAGCAGTCCGGGAAGACCGGATCCCAGGGACGGAGCACCGCCCGTCCGGCAGTAGTAGTCGCCGCAGTCCGCATCTGCGATGGTCTTGTACTTCTCGAGGACATCGGACCATTTGCACAGGCCAACGCTGCACCAGTCCAGCTGTACTGCGTCCTGGTTGAGGAAGAAGACCACCTTCTCTCGGTCTAATTCCGCCGGACAGTCGTACTTCACCGCCACAAAGTTGCCGGCGAAGGGATCGATCAGACTGCTCTTCCAGCGGCGGCTGCTCATGCTGTCAGAGTTATCTGCCCGCAGCGGAATGTCATCCTTCCTCATGCCCAGGGCCGTGAGCAGGGTGAGCAGACCCGTGGAGTGGCCAAAATGGGCAACCACATGCGGCGAAACTGGGTTGCTCAAATGCGCCAGCAAATCCTGGACCAAACGGCAGTTGAGGCGTCCATTCTCCTCGAACCCATAGCCGGATCCCCAGTAGTACTTCAGATCCTCGGCATACTCGAAGACGGTCACCTGCTCGGGCAGGAAGGCGGTGCACCAGGCGCTGCTCCTGTCCACCTGCCACGCCTGCTCGTAGCGGCACATGTCGTACATCAGTTTGATGTCCTCTTCCTCCAAAGTGTACTGGAAGCTGTGGATATAAAATAATTGTAACAACTCAAGATCCTGAACAACAATCGATTGCCACTCACCCCAATCGCGTGGAGATGTCCTTGAGGGTATTCGTCCATAGGCTGGCCTTTTGATACTTATCGTACTCAGATCCCTCGCCCTTGTAGTTCAGATCCTTGTACGACTGGCAGTAATCATAGGGACGCAGGAGCAGATCCTCCTTGGGAATCTCAACGGGATGGGCAGTATTGACACTACCGAAAAGACCCTCGGTGAAGGCCCTGAAGCTTTCCCTGGTACGCTGGGTATCGGTGTGACGGAACTGGAAAGGATTTCATCAGATATTAGTTAAGGTCTTTAAGATTACTATAGAATTCGGACCCACCTGATAGTAGGTATCGTTGTACTCCTTGGGCAGCACGCCGGGATAGTAGCGCTGGTAGAGCTTGGCGGTGCCACGGAGATCATCGTATCCCTGGCTGGTTAGGAACTCCTCCTGGTCGGGCGTAATGCTGGAATTCCACCTCCACATCTGGAGGGCTAATAAGTCCGTGGTGCACAGAGCATCCGTATCCGGCTTGGTCTTGGCCACCTTGTAGTTGTTCACGATGAGATCACGGAGCTGAGAATGGGATTAAAAATTAATTATGATTATTAAACAAATTAGCTTGGCTACAAAAAGTACTCAAATTGATTTTAGATCACAAAATGAGTAAATTATCGCCTTGAAAAACACACTATTGCCTATCATTAATTTATTAAGGCTGTGATGAATACAAACGATGTACTTGTGAAAAATATTACGTCGTAAAAATAAGGAGCTCGCTATTTTATGATGCTTGTAATATATTGCTTCCTAAGTTGGCATACGAATGAAATGCGGTTTTGCCATACAAAATATTGGTAGATTAAAAGCATTTACTTTTAAATAATATACTTATAACTATAAACTAAGGAAATTGTAAAGTTAATTCTAAGAAGGCGGAATATTCTTAAAAAATTGTTACTTGTTGCTAAGCAAATAAGCTGCCATTTTATAAATGTTGCACAGCAATAAACAACAACTTTTTTGGCTAATAATTCCAAACTTCCAAGTCTTTTATGTTCTCTATTTTTAGGAAAACATCTACACAAAGGTTTAAAAATAAAAAAAACACAGTAATTAGCTCACTTATCGGCACATTTCGCTTAGGTGACCTCAAAAATCATGCAACTAAAAATAATTTGCAACGAATTCCATTAGCATAAGTGCATTTTTCGAAAAGCTCTTTCAAAATTTAGAGCAATTAAAAACCCTCAGCTAAGCGAATCGATTGGCAGTGCTTAACATATATTTATATATAAATAATTCGATGTATTCCGGACTCACCTCCGCCGCGCGTGCGGCCTTGTTGATCATGCTCTTCTTGGGCAGCCGGGTTCCATGGCGGTGGAAAATCCACATCTTCTTGGGCTCACAGCCGGGCACCAGGTACTGCCTATCAATGTCGCTGCCCTTGACGATCTGGTAGGCTGTCTTCGAAGAGAACTGGCGGGTCTGCAGGCGCGAGTTGTCCTGGGCAAAGCAGTAGTCATCGCCGTTGACTATGGCCACCAGGGGCAGCAGTAATAGCAGCAAGCGCATGTCTCTGGGGAGGAGGGAAAAACAACCAAATAAAAGTCAGTTTTGAGGCGGGAAAAAGGGTTGCACGAATATTTAAGTGGCGGCCCAGCCTTTCCTTCAGCGCATATCCTTGAACTGTCGCCCTGTCCAACGGGCGGCTGACTAAAGCTATGCCCTAATGGACAGGAGCAGGACCACGAATGTCATATGTGGATCGCCGCCATCACAGCACAGACTACAGACAGCGGAAAGGTGTGGCATTTAAATTGCTTCGCTGGCGTCTGGCGAGAAAGGGAACGAAAGAAAGCTAAAGCCAAAGGGCTCCAAGGAAGTCAAACTGGGAGGGGCACCACAGAATCGAATTGAATGGAATGATGGCGGCAGGGAATGGAAATCCGGAGTTCGGAGCTCAAAGGAAATGCCAGCACACACGCACCCACAGCTGGCCCTGAAAATTAGGCTAATGATTTTCGCTGACAAATTGCTGCAGTTCGTTCTCCACGTGGCTTTTGGCCATCAGTCCCAAGTCCATCAACTGTCGTCCAACGCCGCCTTCACACTCCGCCTTTCCCCAATTAGGTCAGGCCAACAAGTCGCGATTGCCCATAGATTGCCCATAAAAGATTGTAATGTTTCAATTTAGGGCCCGCATCCATCCAACTTTGATTAATCAATCCCCCTTTACCGGGGGAATCCCCCCGATACAATGGCTCATTAGAGCATGTATTCTGCGACAGCTTGTAACATGAGCTAAATCTAATCACAAGCAGGCCTGTTGTTGTACCTCTAGCATTACTACTAGAGGGTTACTTTCTGAGAATTTTTGAAAGCAAAATGAGTATTAAGAAAAAATTAATGTCGTTGTACTGCCGCAAAAGACCATCGGCTAGTGCCAAAACAGCACTTATTGCATTGTAAGTATCAAGAATGACACCTGCCAGCAAAAGATAAGGCCTTGCTAAGAACAGCTTATCTTAAGCTTATCTCATTTTTCCAATAATAACCACAGTGCACCCTCCGCTGCTTACTTTGGTCTGGCTGCAGCTATTGGTATTGTCTACTTCACCGACTGGAGGGTTGTCACCGATTGGATTCCCCTATATAATATGAAGTATCCTAAGCCAGATCCAGAGAACAAATGATTCTCTCATCCAAACCAAATGTATACACAGACCCTTGAATATCGTGCCTTACGTCGAAAATTAATTAAATAAACGTTTATACCAACATTCAATGGAAAATATGGTGCAATGTTTTTAGATTTATTTTAAATGCCTTTTGTGGTTTAATGTTGCTGTTGTGATGCGTGTGTGTGTGTGTGTTTGGGCAATGCATTTGGTGGAACACGCTTCCAAAACAAATAAATGCTCTGCCAGTCAAAACACAAGCCAGAAGAACAACAAATAATAAATTGTTGCCGCAGCACCCGAAATAGATGAACCAAAAAATTCGCCCCCTAAAAACCCCTCAAAAAGAATTACTCTTTTTTTTGGTGGGGTTTTGTGTTTACAATTTCGCCCCCATCGATCGTATCGGATCGAATCGGATGCTGGCAAATGCAGAGTTGGGCAACCTGTTGCAGAAATGGAATACTGATGTACAGAGAAAGAAAATAAATTACAAGGAAATATCTTTTTAAAGTTCTTGTTGAGATTTTAAAATAATTTTGGAATTATTAAAAGAGGATGAACTATATAATTATCATTAAAGTTAGTATGGTAAATAGTTTCAATTTCGTTGAATTCAAAATATCATACACTAACAATTAAAGCTAAATTATTAGATTTTGAAGTATGAAAATAATGCAAATTTGTAGCCTGCCTTCTCATTAATTTTAATTTAATTTGTTAATCATTTCTGTAACTAATTTTCTTTCTGTGCAACCATGACGTCATTGCCATAGCATTGACAGCTGCAATTAGCTTGTGAAATTTCCAATTACATTTCCCAGGCGCGGAAGGCCAAAAAGCGGAGGAACTGACACACGCATCTAATTCTGCTGTCTCCGCCTTCGCCTCCGCCTCCGCCTTCGAATGCCTGGCATCTTTGCATTTTCAAGTGCAAATAATTGCCTCACATGGCATCCGTCGGATCGGTTGCACTTTTCTGTTTCCATACCCTCGATATATATTACTATTACTCGATCTCCGATCTGCGAGATCCCTCCTCAGGCGGCACTCCCCTAATCAATTGAATGCGCCGCCTTTGTTTGCATTTTCCAGTCATAGAACACACACATACCCACCCCATAGTCATCGTGCCCCCGAACCCCAACCCATTTCTAGTTTTGTGTGTTTTCTCAATGCGAAATTAAAATTCCAATTTGACTGCCATCTCTCGTGTTTACTTGGCGGGCATTTATAAACTCTCGCGCTGCCACCATTTATTGTAAAACAGATTCGCCACGAGATGGAAAACTAATTTAATCTTGAAAACAATAATTATTATACTCCATTTGTTTTGTATTTGCAAATGCGAGAATTGTGTGCGTGACATTTGGCTAATTTGCTCGATGTGTATACTTATATTTGCAGCTCCCCTGGCCTGCCTCTCCTTTCAATAATTCCCTAGTTTTTATATTTTTAAGAGATCTGCCCTCGTGCTGGTTTCATCGGCTGGTTTTTGGTTTTTTTTTTTAGAGCATTGCCCATAAATCAAAACCAGAAAACCAAAAATATTTTCAGTTGCTGTTTTTCTGCTGTTTCCATTTTACCTAATTTATTGTGGGTTCATTTTTAGGTTTTTCTTCTGATGTTTTTTTTTATTTTTTGGTCATTCTGCAGGACCAGAAGTCATTGCCAGCGATTTGATTCGAATTCATCATTCCACCAATTGATTTTTCCAGCCTCAGACATACTGATCGATCGGAGATCATTGAACTTTTTAGGGGAAATTAAATCATTTTTATTACGAAATGATGCCAGAAAGATGTGGAGCAAAATAATGGGTCACATACTTGTCTAAATAACCCTATAAGTATTTAGAACCACCTGCAAATTCTGTAATTAAAGCAAATAGCTTCGCTCTAACTAAAATATTTTACTAATTATTCCAATTACTTTACTAATAAAAAGGTTATCACCGAATTCTGATTCCAATTCATCATTTCATCAATTGATTTTCCAGCATAACACATTGATCGGCCGATTGATCGATCGCTCTGAGAGATCGTTGAACTTTTCCGGGGAAATTAAATAATTTCGATTACGAAACGATGCCAGAGTGAGATGTGGAGCAGAGAAATACGTCAGATACTTGCATCAATTGCCGGGAAAAGTTAATTGATTACACACGCAAGCAGCTGGCTTTTAGGAGCGTTTTGCAAGCGTTTCGCTGATGCCTTTTCACAGCTGCCCGCGAAAATTGTCGCGGAAAAGAATCCAGAGAAGAAAAGCGAAATCAAAGCTCCCCAGCAGCAGCAGCTACTGTTCATATTAATTAGCATATGAGCGCAAGCGAATGCCAGGTCGACTGACCAATTATCGTAATGATGCTCAAGCGCAATTCACTTAAAATCCCCGACACGTCGCCGGATAATGGCACATTCATCATGCACGCCATATACACCCGGCTATTACACGGCTATACGAATTTATGGAGGGTCTTGGGGTCTGGGGAGACCGGAACATCCATGTTCCGAGCATAAAGCGATAGGGCAAGGCGTAAAAGACAAGGCCACTATCTAGTTAATATGCAGACATCGCAGGAACCCCGGAACCCCTGATAATTCTAGACTGGCGCTCCTCTGGAGAATCTTTAATTATTAACGACGATATACCCGAAAATTGCCTGGGAACATTAAGTATTTAATTTATCACCATGGACCCGGACCCGAAGGCGACCTTCTTCTCCATTACAAGTCGGATGGGAGGAAGAGAGAGATGCCATGGTCTGGTCTATGTTTGTTTGAAAAATTTTTAAAATATGCCGCCTGCTTGACCTCAGCGATCTCTCACATAGACGCAAGTGTGATGTGCTGTGTCTGGTATCTGGGAATTTTGTAAGAGTTTCCAAAAGTATCTCGGAGAGGAGACGGCAGAGCTCGAAAATAGAATTGCTTCATTTCTAATGATATATTAACTAATGCCCATTAAAATGTAGAAAGCAAAAATAGTCTATTTTCTGCTGCCAAACAAACAAGGAAGGAAAAGAAGGGAATAGAATAGCAGGGAAAGTGTTTTCGGTTAAGGTTAAGTGAGCAAAAGCCAAAAGAAAAGCAAAAGGCGGATGCCAAAATCATTTTTGGCAAAGTATCAAGATTGAAAAGCTTTTGACAAATTCTGTAATTTATTTGAAGCGAGTGTGGTTGCGTTTTCAAGAGCACCTGGTCGCCGGATTTTGTCTATCATTCTATAAGCAAATAAAGGAAATGGTCCAAACTTATTTACACAGCACAAAACGCAATCAAAGTAAATTATAAAGTAAATATTTACAAAATTGTGCAACTTAGTTCGAGCGATTAAAAGAGAGAAGGGGGGAATTCAAACACTAATCGACATTTCAAGAGCAGAGAGTGGCGCAGCTGCAGAAAAAAAATAATAGCACAAAAATAACACAGAAGAAAATGAATGAATTCCTGCCAAAAATATACACAAGTATTTAAATACTTTCTAAATTCTCATAAGACTATTTGAAATATAGTTCTTTAGTTGGAATTAAATGTTGTTAAGTTTATATATATAATATAAATTTTTTTGTTCATTTATTTATGAGGTTATAGAAATATTTTATGCTTAATTTGAAAGGGCTTTTTAAGTTTGTAGATATTATAAATAATTTTGCTTGTGTCAGTATATTACACGGAAATATTCTTATCTACGAGTTGCTATAGGCAGTGTTCAGGTGATATAAATAATATAATATAAAGTTTTTTTAATATATCTGTATAAGTCAGATAAGGTAAATAGCATTTAAGAGTCAAAAACAACGTACAAATTGTGCAAATTAATTAAGGCAATTAAAACCAACTAAGAAAACTAGAAAACAAATTTTAATTAGATTAAAAAAATTGAAAAATCAAATAGAACCATAAAACGCCTTTGAAAAGTAACTTCAAGGCTAAGTTTAATTTATAATCCCATAAAGATCAATTAGAAATCGTGATGTAACAGCTTGTAACACTTAATAAAACCACATAAATTAGTTTTTCTAGCGAAGTAAATAAAATCCCAATAAAAAGTGCAGATTATGTGGGCTAAACAAATAAAATAAAATGTAAGGAATAAGAAGGGCAGGTGGAAAAGCCTTGCTATGGAAACGGTCGAACGAATTTTCCGAGAGAAAACTGATCGTAATTGCGACAGGGAGAGCAAGAAAAACTCAGTGGAAAACAAGTTGCAGTCAACGGTCTTTAGGTCTTTGACAACCGGTTTTCTTAGCGTCTCTCATACCAGCCAAAAACATTGTTTGTTGTTTTGTTTTCAAGTCTGTTTGGCCCACATAATGGGCCAAGACCGACTCTACCGACCTGCACCGCAGCCCTCACCCACGCCCCTCAGGTAGGTAGCCGCTGAGGCAAATACCAAATAGCAAATACCATTTACAGTGGAACTTTAATAACTCTAGCTTATGGAATTATATATTATTCTAGGCAAAAATTTGGGATCTTGAAGCATACATTAAAATAAACTTTAAGCATAAATCAAAATAAACTTTAAACAAAATAAATACTTAACAAACAGATAACATATAGAGGTTCTTTCGATTTTTGGGTCGTCTGCAATTTAGAAGTTCCACTGTAGCAAATAACCAAGTGTCAAGACATTGAAGATTGAAGCCGTCAACAAATTTGGGCAGCAAAAACGCGCGGGAATTTCAAATATTTTCAAAGGCTCAACCCGAAATTATGTACCAGTATGTGACAAGGGGCTGGGGCTCCGAAAATAAATTAAATATTTAATGTGCCACCAAGGGAAGGAATTCTCCTACAGAAAAGAAGGCGAAGAGGAGGAACATGGCGTGTCCAAGTGGGAGTCGCGTGCCCCCAGGGGGCTGGTCATAAATCTGGTTATCCGGCACAGGACGAGGGGGAATTGGCAGTAGGAGACACTTGTGTCAACTATTTGTTTGCGTAATTTGCTTATCTTTGTGCGGCCATCCATTTTAATTGCACGCGCTTGGAGACCTAATTATTTTAAGCGCGTTTTTAAACGCGTGCGAAACGAACTCTCGGCGCGGGGAGCTGAGGCCAAAGCCAGGTGAGCCTAAGCTAAGGTAAGCCTGGCCAGGTGATTCAAGCAGCTGCCAACGGGCTAATTTGATTGCTTGGCCAACGAAACGCGATTCAGCAACAAATTCTAGCACAAAAAGATTATAGTTTCGCCTAGAACGTTGAACTTCTAGCTGGAGTTTAACACTTGGGAAAATAACTACAAGTTTACAATAGTTTACAAATTTGCGCAAGAAATAAATTATATATGTATTTTGGCACACAAATTAAAAGTATTTTTAAAAAGGGAAATTAAAATTTGTCAGCAGCTTTTAAATTTCATTTTTCATGTCTATAAGTTGAACGTATGAAAACAATTTATTGTCAAATATATACAAAAAGTTTAGGTAAGGAAAAATTTGTAGTTTAGATCTTCTAGAATTGAATATATAAAGTAAAGCATGAGAAAGACTTATAAAATTGTAGGTCGGCTACGGAATTTAATTCTGGAGCTAACTATTTTCTCTAGTGTATTTTTTCTCCAGGCCAAAACAAAATTAACAAAATAAAGTCCCACGCTGCGTGGAAATGGACACCAAAGAAAAAACAAAATGAAAGAAACGTTCCCCAACAACTGATTAATGTAGCCACCTCAAGTTTTTCAGCGTTTTTCATTCATATGCAAAATGTCGAATGGTAACAAGTTAAGATTATTTCGCTGAGCTCATCACGAAATCGAAAAACAAAACAAAATAAAGGCAAATACAAAAATACGTTAGTTGTGTTTGCGGGATGATGCCGTATTTGTTATATAACAATTATACTCAAATTATATAGACGTCGAGCGAACAGGTTTCCCAAGTTCCTGCCATCTCTCGACACATCTCTCTAACTTTTCTGACAAAAATAAACGCAAATAAATGCAAGCTGCAGGTGCAGCTGGGAAATTTAAGTGGAAATGAGGCATTTAGAGAGTATTTTAATTGTTCAATTAAATACGAGATGATCGCGAGAATTTCTTGGCGCAATTTATGGCAAATTTTTTAACGACATTTTTAGCGCTACATAAATTAGGTCGATGAATTATGGTAATTTTATTAATTCAACAACATTTCTTGAGACACACACAAAACCAACACACACCTATATTTTAAAGCTTAAATGCTTTGCCTATTCAATTCAAGTTTTGGGTTATTTTTTAAACTCGAGCGTTTTTAACCGCACGACGCGACCGCTAGACGTTCGAAACGGAACTAAAAACCGCCTCGGAATCGCCTTGCCAAGTAGCCTCACTCTCTCTGCCGCCGCACTGTGGGCCACATAGACAAAAAACTTAGTATTATTTAAAGGTTTACAGTGGAAATTATTTTTATTTGGTTTTAAAAATTTATAAATAAGTTATATAATCCATATATATGGTTTTACTGGTATTTTCTTACTTTGCTTTTACATATTTCGACTATACAAATTATTTAACTCTAGTTGTCAATTTTAGGTATTTATTTTTTAATCGTGTTCTGATATTTGTTACAAATTTCGAATGATACCCAAATAAATTTCATTTTAATTTTCATTTCATTAAAAATGCGTTTCTTTATATCAGCTATCTAACCAAACTTTACCCACTGTGCATTATGACACCCTCAAGCTGGCTCCCTGATAGATGAAAGCGATAAGCGATCGTAGAGGTAAGGGCAGGTGAGATACATTGTCAACTCAGGATTAATTATATGCAGTTTTTTTCGGGCCTTTTAAGGCTGTGAAAAAATTAATAATTTAATTATATTTGGCTTGACTGTTCTTTTCGCTGTTTTAATTTAATTTGTTTTAGTACTTTATTGCTTGTTTGTCATGTTTGTTTCTTTTCTAAAAATGCAATCCTCCCTTTTTTCTGCTTATCTTAATCTGATTTTCCTAAGTGGGATTTTCTGTAATTACATTACATTAGCGTTTTGTCACAACAATTTGTTTATTTTGCTATCTCTCGGTAGTTTTATCTCATACGAAACACGAAACTCGCATAAGTCATATTTTTAATAAAACGTAATTTTTGTTGAGTAGCGAAATTCCGCAAACAGAACATCATTTTGGGCTGCTAAAATAAAAGTAATATTTATCATTTACCTTCAAATCAAATCTCTAAGAAATAGAAACTCTTGAACTTATTTTCCTAGCTCTACTGTCGCTTCTTCCGATAAGACAAACAATAGATGGTCATCAAAGTCCAACTCTATGGGACAGACGTTCAAGTTTACTACCCTGAAGGCGCTGCGCTAATCACATTTGCCTGATAACAACAACTTCTATAGAGAGTATATAGATCCTTAATATAGATTTCGGTTGAAATATCATCACATGTTTTCTCTTTTGAGATAAGTAATTGATTGTTGGCGTCAAGCCCGCGCAATCTGGTTCCTAAACAATAAGATTATAAAACTAAGTGACATCTTGAAGTGGCAGTGATCCATTTTGAATGCCACAATCGTAACTATGATGACGATGCTCAAGGATTTATTTACGTCATACCGCTAAGGCAGAAGAAGTGGGCATTACGCATCTTTTACTGCCATAATCAGATAATATATGTAAGTTATAGGGGTACTTGAGAATTGACAAGACTAAATTCTATTTGGGAATCACTACAACGAACATTTATTTAGTTGTTTATTTATTATTAAACGTCATAATCAAAAGTTTAAAGGAATATATTACGCCTACACACGTTATAAAATAATTTATGAAAAATTAAAAATCGAGCCGATTGTTGTGCGTTCAAATAATTTATGAAAAATTTAAAATCGCGCCGATTGTTTTACGTTCAATATTTCTTCCTCTTTTGTTCGTTAATCGATTTATCGTCCTTACGATGAAGATATTCGATAAAATTATAATATGGGCAGCACTTTCGCTTGTATCTTTAAATATGGGCAGCACTTTCGCTCGCGCCTAAAATGTCTGGCAACGCTAGTTGCTCGTAACGGCACGATCTGGCAGCACGGGTTGCTCAGCAGTGTTGCCAACTCGGCTTTTTGCTGGTACGGAATGCTACAAGCCCAAAAGTATTGCTATGACTATGACGTTCCAAGCAAATGGACTCGGCAGATTGGTACTATGGAAGCATACCAAAGCGTAGAAGAAGTTGAAATGAGATCTAATTTCGCAGAATTCAAAAAAAGAATAAATATAGTTTATTAATATTTTTGCATAAAATATATTTAAAAATTAAAAAACGCTAGATCTGGTGAGAAAATATCTAATAGCTACAAAGCTAGGCCCGCGGCATCTCAATGCAGCAAGCAGATCGAAATTTCAGCAAACAGATCGTCTTTGCAGTAAGCAGATCGTCTTTGCAGTAATTAGTTTCTAGTTGGAGCAAGCAGTTCAAATTTTAGACGAGTTGGATTAGTGTGACCAACAGGGAATATACGAAACAATTTAAAAATACCAAAAGAAATATTTATGAATATTTTGAATAGTATTAACAGCCCCACTTTTTAAAGAACGATAGTTTTTAGAGGTGCAAAAACATCGATGAAACATCGATGTTTTAAAAAATTTAAATACAATATTTTAAATTATTAAAATGCCATTAAAAGCCATGAGCTGTATTAAAAATAAAAAAAAAACAAAGTATTTATTGTGCTTCATGCATTAACTTAAAATACTGATAATTTTAAGATGAAAAAGTCTTAAAATTTATTCAAGTTTATCCACAATATCGGGCTTCAGGCGAGTCCTGCGGTCAGAAATAACTTGCGCAGCGCTTTCTGAGTCGCAGGAAGTGACATGCAGATACAACAATTTTTTGCAACTTCTTTGACGGGCGCCATAGTGTTCAAAGACTCCTGAAAGTATAATTAATTAAAAAATAATAATAATTTACATTAATAGACTTTCGGCTAGTTGACCGTTTCCACATTCTGCCTTAGCATTATAATTGCTTCAGATCATGCTGTAGTGTTTTTGGCTTGCCCTTTTGTTTGCACCATCCATCGTCACCAACAATGTTATATTACTACAAAATAATACATTTATTAATATAATTTCAAAATAAAACAAACATCTGTTCTTTTTCGAACCTTTCCCTCGGTTTTCCTCTTAATAGTAACGGCACAAAAACATCGATGGTCGAAAAAAAACATCGATGATTTCGAAAATTTGAAAAACATCGATGCATCGATGTTTTCATCGATGTTTTTGCACCTCTAATAGACCGGACGTGCTTGGCCGTTGAGTTTTGATTTGTAATTCCGACGCGCAGCCGTTGACGCGTGCCCTGGTGTAGTGCATCCACTCAAGTTGTTTATCATATGTTCGCGGACTATATACACAGGTTTTTCAGGTGCTCACGTGCGAATACTTAACGATCGGTGCTTAAAAAGAAATCCAGGCGACGCCAGCCTGCGTGCGTGTGTGTGTGCGCTTGTTCTTTTGCGCGCCGCTTTTCAATTGAGCAATCTTTTAAATTGTCCAACTAAAACGATGCCCGGGAAGTGCACGACAGCAACAAACGCCACAGACCAATAAATAAATAAATGTGAAATAAACAAATCCGGGTACAAACGAATTATTTGTCTCCTTGTGCGTTTGTTTACATGTGCCTGTGTGTGTATGTGTGCGTCCCTGTATTTTAATACATGTTCTGCGAATTATTCGCCAAAAAGTGAAGATCAATCGAAATGGAGACCATAGAGGAGCAGCAATCCAAATGCGGTGAGTACTGTGAGGGCGTACGGGGGGCGTGGCAGGTACGTGAAACTGTCCCCAGCCGTAATTCCCCCAAATTTGTCATTTTTCAATGTCGCCGAAGGGGTGATGCGCTGAGGGGTGCGGCGAAACCACAGTCGGGGCCAAAAGATCCTCATAAAAAATGTCGCTGGCAGCAAATAAATTCGAGTATAAGTACAATGTTTATATATATACATATATAGGGTATGTGTGCACGGACTAAAAAAGCAATGGCATCGCGTCGGTAAATTTTTAAGCTTTATTTTCTGAATTTATTTCTGTGTAGAAAATATTTATCGCACAAAAAGATGTGTGTGCAAAATGCGTGCTCTCTTTCCCTCCCTCTGCCTTTCTCGTCCCGTCCCGCTCTCGCTCACCCCGTCGGCACTGTACCGAGAGCCAGGCAACAACAATTGCCCCTAACTGTAGTGAGAGTAGGAGAAAGAAGGACGGACAGGCAGCAACAACAAAATTAAGGAGTTCCTGTTATCAGAGATGCCAACTCGGCGTTGCCCAGCTGATCTAGCTAGCCAGTACAAAAACAAAAAAATCAGTTACATTTAAATAAGAAGCCAGATTTTTATTTAAAATTTTGAAATTCTTCTAAAACAATATTTTGATGAAATTGTTTTGTTTTTGATATTGGGGTATTATTACTGGTAACTTAAGTTTCGAGTTGTAGAAGTCAGAGGTTTGGAGTAAATATAAAAAATGTTTAATCCTAAATTTTGATTAAAAATAATATTTCTGATGCTAGATAATTTAGCAAGTTATAGAGGTCGAACTGTATTATAATGCCCAACCCGAAAGTAGCAATTCCACACATTTCCCTATCTAATATTAAAGGCATTAACCTTTGATAAATACGTGTAAATATGTGTGTCTTTGAAGAATTTTTCCGACGGCGGCATAAACAAATAAAATGTTCATTAAATATATTTTGTTGCGTATTTGTGAGTTTATAATTTCAGTTACGCTCAGTATGAGTTTTGTAATCAGGAAAACATTCAATAAAATTATTTTAACCTTTGATGTTATTTAGCTTTAAAATGGTGCTATTTTTTTCAACATTTCCATTGTGTTTTCTTTAATTTTGTTGCTTCCCTCAGGTAGGGAGATCTTATCCCTGCTCTTCCTGTTGTTTTCCTCTTCTTTCTTCAAGGAGAGAGAGAAGGATACTTGGCAGGCTCCTTGATCCTTAGTCTTCTTCGCTTTTTTCCGTTCGGTGTACCTACCCCGCTGGTCGTCTACCTCCCATTCCCTTTACACATGTTGACAGGCCGCACATGCCTAAAACTACAATATAGTCTGTAGTCCGTGTTTTCCGTCGTCCCTCAATGCTAATGGCAATTTTACATGCCCCGCAGACCTTCGGATTCGGTCCTCTCCTACGTCAAGGCTTCCGCGGGATGCGTAATTTTATTACAAGATTTTTCTTTGATGAGTCTGTTTGACAAATTTTTTACACCGAAAGAAATGATTTTGTACCCATAATTGAGTGAAATATGAGCTCTAACAGTCATGTTTGAAAGATAAATCTTAAGAAATCATATATCCATGTAAACTTTAAGCTTTTTAAACAATTTTTAAACTAGATCTGATAATAAAAATTGTTATTATTTCTAAGCTAGCTTCTTAGTTTGTACATATTGTATGACTTTATTGAAAAGAATTCAGTGAATGTGGTTTTCCCCTGTGTAGCTCGACTACTCACCGCCCACAAATCCCAAACCGCCCTCTTTACTCCGATGGCTTTTTAGGTTTCTCAGATGCCTCTCAATTAGTTTTTCATCATGTTTCTGGCAGTCCGCCAGACAGAAAAGCAAAAGAGAAACAACAGCGGATTTCGCTCAGGCAGAAAGGAAGGAAATTCCCAAAATGCGAAAAATGGTTGCCGCCACCTGTGAGTGTCTGCACTTTTCCCACACTTGGCAATGGCCATTTCCCATCTCTCCATCCATTTGCTGCAGTCCCTTACCTTCCTTTTGAACCACCTGTGGCTATGCAAAATGCATTTCAGGCGTTCCCCTGAGCCCGTCTCGAATTTAGTTATATTTCAGAGCCCGATCCTCGAGGATCTTCAGGGCAAAATGTTGCACTTGCCGGTCGTACACTTCAACTTCGGGAGTCACTTTGGGAAGAAGAGCAACCAAGTTGTCACGGTTCAAAGACAATCCGCTTCGTATTTCACATATGCCGCCACCGAGGAAGTCAAGCAGGCGAAGCTCCGGCAGGCTGCCCTCTGTCAGGTGTACGAGGATTTAACAGGTATTTAGAGGGACCCAGACTTACCCTTCAGGTACTCGTTTCAAGGGTTTGTATATTTGCAAAAAGAATAACTGACAAATATTATCCCAGACGGAGGGTAACTTAAGCAGGGTACGAAAGACTAGTCTGAATCATCCAGAAAACGAAAAACACTTGCAGAAACAGGAAAATTACCAGGAATTGAACCACTAAATAGATCGATTTCCTTCAATGTTTAAGTGGAAAACATTGTACTTAAATGTCGCTTGAGGAAATGTTTATATAGTTGCTATTAAGGCAATTCGCGGAATGGAAAAACACTATTAATAAATATATGTTCTCCCTTGTTATTAACGAAAGGGGTAGTAATGGAAATTTTCATTTGAATCTAATAGAACTGTTATGGAATTGTTACAAATATGAACTGCTTGGAATTCAAATGGAATTTAAAGTAATACGGATATAAAAATCAGTTTAAGACGTATTTATTTATGCCTGGGACATCAGGATTTGTGACAATTGAAATTTAAATAATTAAAGTAATTGCTTCGAGATATTATTTGCTATTTTTCTATTATTTTACTAATTATTTTTATTAAATACAGGGTAAAAGCAGGTTATATTTTTCTATAAATTTATTGTGTAAACTTTATAGTAGATTTAGGAACAAATATAATGTAGAAACAGACTGACCTCCACTGCTAAGCAAAATTCTAACTTGGTATAAGAAAAAAAACCCTCCAAATGTGTTTCATTTAGAAAAAATAAAATATTTGTAGATCTACAATAAAAATGTCATTAAAATATTTTAAATAGTCCAAAAACAGGGGCTTTTTTTCAGTCTCTCATAACATTAAATGGTGGGAACATCTTTTCGTGACTTTATTCTCAACGAAAGAAATTCCCATAAATTCTGCATTCCCAAGTTTTCATTAGATTCTGGCATTCCTGAGATTTTTCTACCTTGTAAACATTTTGCTAGTCCATAAATCCCACCGATTTACATTAGGTAAATTGCATTGTTTATCTCTTGTTTTGTGAATGCATAGCAGGGAATATTTATCTAAAAATTCCGATACGTCAGAGTGCATGACACGAACAGCAGTAATTCTCCTGCAGTTCCTGGACTTTGTTCAATTGCACAAGTGGCAAATGTCTCGCCAGATACAGATACAGATACAGATATTATAGAGCAGATGCCCGCTACAGATACATATTTGTATAGATGCAATTGGCATCGGTTACAGCTGCACAATTCTGGATAAAATTAATGCAACAAAGCCGCCGTCTGTGGTGTGGCGCAGCCTTCTTCCATGTGTTGTGTCCATGTCGATTGGGGGTAAATGATTTGCACTTGAAAACATTTTCTAGAGCCCACTACTGCCTGCCTCCGCCGCCGCTGCCTTCCTTTGCATTCTGCGTTGTTTTCCTTTTGTGTGTCAAAAACTATGGGAGGCGAACGAAGGAAGGTCGCTTTTTCTTTTTTCGGGGGAGAAAAGAAATCGGCACAATTAAAATTGATGTCAACAGCTCGCAATTTGGCCGCTTTATGATCGACAGCGCATTGCCGGGGATTCGGCTGCCCACCATCCCACTACCAGCCCCCACATGCCACATCCTCCATCTCCACAGCCTCATCTTAAGCACAATGGGGTTCTATTTTGGTTAGTAGCTCTGTGTTCTGCTTTTGTTTTTTTTATTTTGCACAATTTCTGCTTGGGTGCCGTAGGCTCTTCTCTCTCTCCTTCGATCTCTTCCCCCGACTCGCACACTCAATTGCATAAACAAACAAATCCACAAAAGAGCCATAAATCAAACACAAAATTTGTTCCAGTCCCCTGTAAACAAACTATAGTTTGGAGGTGGATTGGTTGCACAAATCGGGAAATAATTTAGCTAATTTTTTTATTTGAGGTGGCTTAAATAAAAATTAAGGGAATTAATAATGACTATTTATTGGTTTAATTAGGAAGTATAAAGAAAATGTGTAAAGACATAAACATTAAAAGATATTTGATAAAAAATGCATAGACTTTATAAAATTAAACATTCCCCGTATATAATTTAAAGAAAATCGTATGCATAATTCCTATATAATAAAAAATAGTTAAACAACTAAATATCCTTAAAAATTCTACTCTTATTATTGAGCTCAATATACTTATTTTAAAAATGAATGGACAAAAAATGAATTTTTCTTATTAAACGATATATTTTTCCCCACCAGAGATGTCCATTACAACCCTGCCCAGTCGCATCTGCCTGGTGGGCAATGTTGGCCAGGATGCGGACACGCTGCAGGCAGCCGAATCCTTTGGCCTGCCCATCGTTACCTCGGACACGGGACTGGACATTGTCGGAGAGTCGGACTGGCGTACTTTCTACGTGCTCGATGACTTCGAGGGTGCCAGCTTCGAGGCAATACACAAGCAAAAGGAATGGTGAGTACTAGTCACTGCCACTATTTATAAACCCGTGAAAGCCGAAAAAGAATAAGAATGCTGCTTAAATTAGACAAAAGCTGATGATGGTGGACACAAATCTGTCACATGTGGCTAGCTGTCCGCCTCCCCTTTTTTTTTTTGCACCCACTTTTTTCTCGGCGACAAAGTCAAGAGCCATTATCATCGTTGCCTCCATCATGCTGGGCAGCAGCAGCCGCATCAGCGGCAAATTGAGTCTGAAATCGAGACAAACGCATTGGGATACTGTCGCCTCTTCAATTTCCCCGCTGGATCCATTCGTTACCCACCGATACCAAAGATTGACAGCGTCAGCCATGCGCCGAAAATCAGCCCCTTCATCGTCTTCCTTTCGATGTCATACCCTTACTTTAATATTGTATTGGTAACGGTTGAAACTTTTTTATTTAAAAAGAGTTTTGACTGCATCATTGGGTATTAGCAAAAGTAGGAAATGCTGTTTTAAAAGAGGGGAACTTTATATATTTTCAATTAATGTTTAATCTTAATGTAAATCTCTACGAAAATCATTGAAAATGCATTTCAAGAAAGACATCCCAATGGCAACTTAACTGCATCCATATGTTCCTTTTTTCTGTAAAAATATTCAAATGTATTCAAATTTCTGGAATGTTTTTACAATTAGCATTCTTTTTATAAAAGATTTATGGATATTTAAGCCTCTAAGCCCTCGTTTTGAGGGTATATCCACTTCGACTTCTCGCAAATGGCTCGCAATAATTTTTCTCGTGCTACAAATTGTTGTCAAATTTGAAACTTGCGCAAATGTTTGCTCTTCTGCTCTATATATGTGCTCGGTCCGGTTCTGTTTGGTTCAGTTGCTATATTATTTTTTTGCACGCTTGATTAATTTGCCTGCTGCGTAGTAATAGCCTCAAATAACATGCACGCTTTTGGGGAGAACTCCCGAACTCTTCCCCCCATTTTTTTGTAGATTTCTTTTTCGAGACCTCTGCCCTGTCTCATTAGTGATTAACAATAATTTTGCGATACCTTGGTTAGCGTTTATTTACGAGCATTTTCATTTTGGAGGTCACCAAATGCGTTTAAGTTGTTATGCCTAAGGAGGGGCTCTTCTGTTGGCAGGAAGAGGCGGTGGGTCGGTCGGTCGGTGGGCGTCTGTTTTTTCCTTTTCATGTTTTCCCCACACGCTTCTTGCTTGTAAGGAAAAAAAAGAGGGAAATAGAGCCAAAAAGAAGAGCTCGCTTTGCCATTAAGAATTATTATTTATATCATAGATTTTCATTCATGTTTCGGTTCGTTTTGTTATTGCAATTTGTATTTGTTTTTCGCCACTTTTGCTTGCTAAATGAGCGGAAAATAAAACAAAAACCGATCGTCGGAGGTGCGTAGAAGTTTGTTTTTCTTCGGGGCTAATTATATTTCATGTTTCACATTTTTTTATGGTATTTTGCCATCTATAAATTTAATTGATATTCGCATATAGAAAATCATAAACTGGAATTAAATAGAAAATCTGTTTATCACTTGAAAGAAAACTACGCGGAAAGTTTGCTGCGCGTGAGTTGTTTATTTTTTAAATAAATATATTATGCACTTTCCAAGTTTGTTTTTGTCATTTGAATATAAATAAGTGATGACTGTTTATCACAGGTGAATTTCCTTTTAGCCATACAAAGATCTTTAACTAAGTACAAAATACGAAGGATGTCTTTATTTTTTAAGGGTTTTGTTTTTGAAAAATAAATTTTAATTTAAAGCTTAAAGATTTTAGGAATTTGTGATAAATTCAAGGCAAAACTTTGTTTTAAAATCTAATAAATATCTTAATGACATTTCCAAATATCCCAGAATTTTCCCAAATATTTAAATGAGCTTTATTAGTGCAAAAGTGTTGCCTTTTACTACCGGGAAAGAATTCCGATTAAAAGTATACAAAAACCCAATGGGAAACCGAAGAAATTTTAATGAGATATTCCCAGAAAATTGCGATAAGTTGAAAGAATGACCGAAAGCACTTTAACGGCCACTTAACCTCGCCGAAAATGATGCCACAAAGATCTTGTTAATTGTTGTTCCCAGCATGGCCAAAATATATATGTATATTTAATCTGAATCATAGGAATGATCCATCCGCTAAATGGGGGAAGTCTCGCTGCGATTCGTTGCCTATTTTGGGGACGTAGCCAGTTGAGAATGAAAATGTACTTAAAATAAAAATAAAAACAAATAAAATTTTCTGATGACAATTTCGAATAGAATTTATTCAGATGAAAACCTTGCGTAGTTCTACAGAAATCGAAAATGAATCGTTTTTTGTTTTTTTGCGTGAATTTCAGGGGACTTCTCTGGGGAAGCAAAAAAAAAGAAAGAAAATAAAAGGAAACTCTTGTGCTATTGGCCAAGTTTTTTCACTGAATCAAATTTGGGAGGAGGTGGCATTGCAGCAATCTCTTGGCGCCAAGATTCTACAAGAATTTGTGTATATTTAAGATCGAGCGATGTCAAATAAAGTCGAAAGTGTTGAAAGAAGCGTTTTGGGGAAAAACGGAAATTCTTTCCCATAAAAAAAAAACCATACACACAAATATAACAAATCGCAAAAAAAGAGAAAAGCGAGAATCTCAGAAAAATCAGAATTTATTCGTTTTTATTGAGGCATTTATATGATGAGCGCTTGCTCTGTTTTTGCATATATATATTTAAATATTTATGGTGTATCTGGGCGAGCGACTATATAATTTATAAGTTTTGATATGATGGTGTATTAATTGAGGCAGAAAGAGTCCGCGAACGACATGTCATTGACTGTTCTATAGTTCTGACCCTCGCAAAGTTCGAGTGCCCCGTCGAGTCAGTCAAAGATCGCCGCACTTTACAAAAGACACACAACGAGTGCCCAGAGATTGGAAGAGATCATCCATTGTGGAGGCCGAGACCCCGTTTTCCCCCGATCCGATCCAATCCGTTCTGATCCGATCATCAGCATCCCATTTTGTTGACGAGCACGCGCTGCGCATTCTTGGGCTTTGACTAACCCAGTAGTCAGGCATCATCATCATTTTCCTGGGTTTTCCTTGGGAAACCAAGCGAAATATTTAATTGTTCTTTGGAATTTCATTTCTTTTCTGTGCTGTGCTGCTACTACGGCTGCTGCTCAAATATTTGTTAGTCTCGCTCACTCTTTGCATTTCACCTGTCTCCGTTTGGCTTTCTTTGTTTACTGTCACCTCGCTCTCTCAGACTCATTTCCTCTTGATACACAGGAAGAAATCTACTTTAATTTAAGACAAAATTCTTATAAGCTAATCTCATAATAAAAATTATATTTAAACTCTTTAATTAAGAGATTTAACGAAGTGGAAAGGAAAGGAAGGAAATTTCTTTGACATATGAATAAATAAAGAATGAAGTACTTATACATCTTAGATTTTAGTCTAATATTCTTTCTTTTACACAAATAATTAGAAACTCTACTATTTACTATATTAAATACAGATTCCTTTTGGCAAAAGACAATTTCTCAATGAGAAAGTTATTTCAAAAGTGAAAATATAGAAAACTTAAAGATTAGCATCCTTTCTTCCGAATGAGATTATCATTCTGCTCGTTTTCCCCTGTATATCTCACATTCTCCGGGTTGAGACAGAGAGAGATGTTTGCACTGCTTATAGAGGAATATATCACGCCTGGGTAACATTTTGCCACTTATGTGCCACAATTAAGTGATGAGGAGAGAACACAACCAGAAAGCAGCGGGGCAGCCAGAAGAAAGCAGGGGGTGGACCCGACCGCCTGGCATGTCAGGCATTTTCTATTTCCATTTTCCATTCGCTCGCTGCTGTCGCCCCATCGCTTATTCAATAATTTTCCCAAGCAACGAGCTCTGCCAGTTGTGTTTGTTTAGTTGCCCGGATAGAATCATAAACTCTTGTCGTCGCTCTAGCTCTGGCTATATATTCCATATTCTTGTGCCTCCTCTAAATCGGACGAAATCGTTTCGTGTGCCCGCGACAAATATTTGAGCATATGGAAATATTCTTTATTTGGTAAAGAAATTTTTAACACCAACCCAAAAGCCAGGAGTAGACTATATTCGTGTCTGTGACTGCAAATGTAAATGCAGATGTAAAGTGATATACGGAGGAGGAGTGAAAGTGAGACAAACAACAGGAAGTCAACCTGAGAAAAGTCTTTGAAAGTGAAAGATCAAGTGAAAATGTGGGACTAGGGGAGAAAATCCATTAGAGGAAGTTGCCAGTGAGAGTGAGAATATTGTTCTTACAAAACAAAGACAAATATGGATATAAAAAACACAAAAACCTTTAACTTTAACCTTCTAAAAGACAAAAGACTGGATCAGCTATTGAAACTATGGTAAATACGAAATAATAAAATCAAATTCTAGCTTGGCTGGGTTTTTTCTGACATGTAATGCAATTCAGAGGTTCAAAATTATGAACTCATTGAGTTATTCCAAGAAAAATTTCACTTAAAGTCCCGTTTCATCCCAGGGATTTTTTTGTAAGGATTTAAGCTCTCCCAAAAAAAAGATACTTCTCCGAAAAAACCATTCATACAAGATCATTTTCCGAGGGCTGCTGCACCGCAATTTGTTTTTAATTCCATTCATAATTACGCCTGATGAGGGGCATAAATAAATAAATGTGAACACATTTCAAGTACCATAAATACATGCCTCTACGCGCGACGACCACAAAGTGGATACGAAATGTGGCAAAAACAATGCTCGATGTGTCAGGCAGCAGTCAGCTTCCGCTCGATTGATTTGTTTACAGGAGCTTCCGGCTTTCGCCGGGGGTGGGTGAGGATGGGCTGCCTGCCTGTCGTCCAACAGCTGTCGATGTCCGGTGTTGTGTATAAACAAAAGTAGAGCCCTTAGTCAGATGGTTCAAAGTTCAATAAAGCGGAACAATCGCTGTTGCACTTCAGCAATTGAGATGAATTCGCGTCAGTTGCGTTCGGAATGCTGTCGGTTAAAGACACCGACGATATCGTTATCGCTACCGATGCCCCAACAGAGATTCGATATAAATTATGGCCAGTGCAACAACTGCCAAGGTCAATTGGGGCATAAAAGACCAGATTGCCTTGCATAACTCAAAAGTGTGCCACATAAATATTTAATTGCCTCTCCCGTCTCCTCACTTGCAGCATTCTGGGACCGCCGGCTTTGAAGTACGCGGCGGAGATGAAACAGACACTGGGCCAGAACTCTCGCCCCATTTACAACTATGCGATGCGCGGAGTGGTCACTTGCTTCACCGGCATACGCAAAAAGGATGAGCTGGTGAGTGGATGCAGCGACTCCTCCTCATAGGAGATACTCAATACTCTGATATTTTTTGTATAGACCAAGCTGGTAAACCTCATTCACTCGATGGGCGGCTGCATCAAAAAGGACCTGAACACGAAGACTACGCATTTGATTTGCAATCACAGTGGCGGCGAAAAGTATCAGTGAGTTTCTATAACAATAAGCTTCAATAGTTATTCTTGTATACTAAATAATCAATTTTCCCAACCTCCCCAGGTACGCTAAAACCTTTCGGTTAACCGTGGTTCGTCCTGCTTGGGTGTATGCCGCCTGGTCGGATCGCAATTCCCTGGAATTTGACGCAACACAGGAGGTCTTTACCAAAACGCATCGGCTAAAGGCCTTCGAGGGGCAGAAAATCTGTTTTTTCGGTTTCCCGGCAGAGGAGCACCAGCACATGGTGGATGTCCTGCTGGAGAATGGAGGCGTCTGCGCCGAGCTCGAGGATCCGGAGTGTTCGCATGTCGTGAGTCTACCCTTTCAATATGCTCTAAATGCCTAAATACCAGCTTTTTTGATAGTTTGGAGTTTGTAGTTTGCATGCTTTTGTTTTCTAGACATGCTTTTCTATTTTTTATGGCCGCCTCGAACGGCTTATACTTAACCCACAAAAAACCTAATCCGTGTGTCTTCCAGGTGATGCCCAATACGGGCGCAGTATTCACAAGCACTAGCACTAGCACAGATACTAATAACCCAACTAACACCCCAACTATTAACCCATCCAAATCCCAAGCCCAAGTTCAAACCCCAAGAAGCAGTGCGTCGGAGGCGGGCGAGGAAGATCAGCTAAAAGCTGAAATTAAGAAGGAGGAACTGTCCGAGACGGACAGAGGGCAGCCAGTGAATATGGATCACGAACAGGAGCAGAAGGAGAACCACCAGGCCCTCATTGAAGACGAGGATGATATACATTTTGACGAGCGCCTCTTTGTAGAGGCAGCAGACATTGGGAATCAAAACGACGATCAGTTGCCTGATTCGGATGATGAGGAGCTAGAGATGGCGGAACAGAAGCCGAAAGTGGAAGAACAGGGCGATGAGGAGGATGTACAGGCCAGCACGCCAAAAACCAGCAAAATTAAAATTAGTTTAACTGCTGCCACTCCTCTGAGTTCCCCCGAAATGGATGGCATCGTGCTGGACTTTGAGGGCACCACCCAAAACATTTCCCCCATCCTGAAGGCCATCAATGAATGCGATCTGGAGACAGAGGATGATCTGCCAGCCACTGAAAATGATCTGAAACGCAAGCGCGACAGCTTGGATAATGTGTCGCTAATGTCTGTCGATTCCTTTGCCCTGCCGACAAGCACCAAAAAGCCAAAGCTCATCCGCACGGGTTCCATTTCGAGGACCCTCCGACGATCCGTAAGCTTCGTGGCTGAACCGCTGATGAAGACGTTGAGACCTCGAAGGAGTTCCGTGGCAGATGCATCCACTTTCATGGGCAGCGAGGCAGCTGCCGATGATTCTATTTGCTCCTTGGCCTCGTCTATAAATCTTACCTTAAATGAATCCATACGGAAGCCGGTTAAGGAAAAGTTGCGCAGCTTTTGCGGCAGGATAACCAGAAGCAGCAGTCGCAGAACTGACCGAATACTTGGCGATGGCACTCCGGAATGTACGGGAATACTAGACAGTGGATTCAAGACACCCAAGGCACCTAAGCCCCGATCCACAGCCACGCCCAAAACTGGAAAGCGCCTCTTTGGCCCCGTCTCCGGCGTTGTTTCTGCTTTGACCCTAACTACTAACCCCTCCACACCCACACCCACTCCCACACCGATTCCCAATCCGAATGCCAGTTTGGATGTCCACGACACCTCGATTTCCACCTCCACCAATACATTTGCTTTCTGTGCTGCTGCCATACCTCCTCCATCATCATCATCGTCATCCCCCACTTTGTCGATCGCTGTACATAGCTCGGTGCAAGTAATGAAAACGTCAGAAGGGACGTCGACAGCGGGGCGTAACAATATAATCCACGCCGTAGAAGAGACTGTGCAAATGGTACTTTTAAAAGGGTTATTGCTTAAGGATATCTGTGTTTTTACCGAGGGAAAAGCAGACTTTGAAACGGCAAGGACAGTCAAGTTTATAGGATTCTTCTCTGTTGTTATGCTAAAATGATAATTTGATAAATAGATTACAAGAGTTGTTAGTGGCAAACTTACAGGGAGCATAAGAACAAAGCTCCTACATAGTCAGGGACAAGGATTTTCGATTCCATTTGGCTGTTGTTGATAACAAATGTTGTATTATTTGCAAAAAATATCGTTAGTAAATAATTTATGTAAAATAAGGATAAGATACATTCATATGTGGATTAATCTCAACTACATACATCTTTCTATTAATCATTAAATTTAAATTTTATCATTTTTTATTACATTATCCATTATTATATTTTAATAACATTTTTAATGCAGCAATATCCTATAAAGTTTCATTGTGTTTTCATGTCAAGCTGTGTTCTCGAGCATTTTTAACATTTTTTCAGTTGCTGTACACTGCTACGCGATTTGTGTCACTCTACCCGCCGTCACATCCATCCGCCATCCAGCCTCCCTCCCACCATCCCTCCATCACCAAGTCCCCCCAAGTTATTTTTGTTAATTGTTATTTAATGGTTTATATGCTATATCTTAGCTCTAATTTGGTGCGGTGTCTGGAATTTCACATTCTCTATCCCTACTTTTGTACATAACTTTGGTTTCCTCACTCACTCTTTTTTTTTGTACCTCTGGCCAGAGCACAAGATTCGTAAAATATAACAAATCAAACAAAAAGCAGCACAATAAATATTGGAATAACATTTATTTGCAACACACACACACATACACATTGGGGGCAGACATACTGTTATAGACTTTTCGTTCAGCTTGAATAAATGTTAAAAATGCCAACTCGAAAACAACGTAGATACACGTAAATAAATTGAAACAATAATAAATGGAGAAAAGAACAGAATCGAGTAGCAAACCTCGAACATTGAAATTCCTCTGCATTTTAGGTGAAATATTTATCATGTTGTCGATGGACTAACCAAATATATTTGCACAAATGTTCCTTAGCTATTTTTTGCATTCATGTTCCGTAGCTTCACATCACTTTTTGCCTCGTCTCGTTTGCCGTTTCAAAGTGCCTGTTGTTACCCGAAAAATGTGCACTAAAAATGTTTTGTTTGGCCTTCTTCTTTTTTGCATTTTTGACGAATGATTTTCCAAAATTTATTGTGCTTGCTGTGCTGGCTTACCATACGATCTCTCTGGCTATATATATATATATCATCTATCTATATAGACGCATGATTGCGGACTGAATTTCGTGTGAATATAATCTAAAATTGGGCTGCAAACAAAACATTTTTTTGTCCATCCTGCACAAGTTGAATGCTGAAAGTAGGTGTATTAATCGTCTCCGATTTATTGTGCCATTCAGGTGGTGGACGAGCACACGACCGTCACGAAGCCGGAGCCCAAGAATAATCACACGCACATCCTGAAATCAGACTGGTTCTGGTATACCATACAGAATGGGTATGCCAACGAGATGGACTATCTCTTCGGCGATGTAAGTATCATAAAAGTATATACCCTCGAAGAGGATATTAATCCTTTGTCTTCCTTCGTCTCAGTACCTGGATAGCATCACGAATACCCCCAACACAGATCGCAGGGACTCGTTACCCATTAGCTTTAATAAGCGGAAACGCAAGCGTTTCTCGCAACGCATCCAGCTGGAGGGCACTCCATTGGGCACCTCGGGCAAGCGACGCTCCTCCGTTTCGGATGCCGGCCTGCTATCCGTCTCGAATAGCTTCTTTGATTGCACCACCAGTCCAGATAAGCTAGAGGCGGCCGATAAATTGCTGCACGCCGAGCCAGAGGCCAGTGAGGCCACCACACCAGCCAAGAAATCGATGCGCTTTAACCACTTTATGGACTTTTTCACCACTGAGTCCAACTATGTGGGTATTTTGGATACCATTCTAAATGTAAGTTGAAGTTTTTATCTCTAATTAACACATCCTTTTCTTTGAACACATCTAACGTCTTTATTATTCCCTTTAAACAGCTCTTTAAGAACAAACTGGAGGAATTGGCCGAGACCAATGATCCGCTGCTCAACAAGTCCGAGATTAAGACAATATTTGGCAACTTTTTGCCCATTCATGAGGTGCATCAGAGCATGCTGGAGCACTTGCGCAAGCTGCATGCTAATTGGCGGGAGGATTGTCTCATCGGCGACATCATTATCCAGCATCGCGACGAACTGATCAAAGCCTACCCACCATACGTGAATTTCTTTGAGCAAATGAAGGAGCAGCTGCAATACTGCGATCGGGAATATCCGCGCTTTCACGCCTTCCTCAAGATCAATCAGACAAAGCCAGAGTGCGGACGCCAAGGTTTGCAGGATCTGATGATTCGACCCGTGCAGCGATTGCCCAGCATCAGTCTGCTGTTGAACGACATCCTGAAGCACACGAGTGGCGGCAATGCCGATCACGGGCGGCTGGAGGAGGCGCTGAAGGCCATCAAGCAGGTGACGCTGCACATTAACGAGGATAAGCGACGGACCGAGTCGCGCATGGCCATCTTCGATATATTCAACGATATCGACGGTTGTCCGGCGCACTTGGTGAGCTCCAATCGCAGCTTCATCTCCAAGTGTGAAGTGAACGAGCTCTCCGACTCGCTGAGTGGTCGCGGCGATAGCCTCGTCCTCTATCTCTTCTCCGATTCCATTGAGCTGTGCAAGCGACGGTCGAGAGGATTTAACACCGCCAAGTCACCGAGCACAGCCAAGACGCACAAGCATCTCAAGCTGATATCGCTCAACACGATACGGCTGGTGATCGACATCTCGGACAGTCCGCGAGCCTTTGGCCTGCTGCAGCGCGGCGATAAGGAGAAGCTGTATACGTTTACCATCAGCGACGAGGAGACGGATAAATCTGTTTATGTGAAAAAGCTGTGCAACCAGATTGCAGCCCATACATGCCGAACGGATGCGGTAAGTAATAAGAGGAGGGATTAAATCCTCATTGAGTAATATTCGAAAATATGTTCTAATTAAATTTTTATTTTCCTAGGATAAACTATTGATTTGCCGCACCTCCCAGGAACTGGAGGTGGACATTAGCGATGTAAATGTCAGTACGCTAAGCAAGGCCTTCAAACTGGCCGCAAAAACGCGCCTCAAGGTGGGATTTTAAATACAGCATTTAACCTGGAAACTCCTTTCTAATGGCACTATTTATTTTGTCCTCAGGTGGGTCGTGCCTTCTCTTTCAACAAGACGCCCAACAAGCTGAAACGGGCCGTCTCTACGATGATGACCTCGCCATTTGGCAGCACCAATTCGCTGACGCCCGCCTCTCAACTGGCCCAGATGCGCTTGGCCAGCTGCACAAACATAAATGTAAGAACATTATATTTAATTGCCATAAATATTATAATTAATTTGTACACTTTTGCAGGAGGTGGACGATGAGGACTGTGCCAGCATGCGCAGCAGTTCGCCGTCAACGCAATCCGAGATGCTGGTGGTGCCGCCGCTTTCTGTGCAGCCCACGCGGAAAAACAAGGCCGTTGTTGGCCGCATTTGAAGTTTGAAGCACTGATGATTCCGTGCAGCCAATTTGTGTATTCCATTTCTGGGGTCGTCGTCCTTCAGAAGCGAGAGACTCGTTTGCAGTGCGATCAATCGGGCCTTCGAATTCGTAATCTCACAGAAACAACAATCAGAAACAAAATCTTATCACGCGTCCAATATTGTTTAGAATTACAAAAAGTTATTGTTAAGTTGCATCTCCTGTCCGATGTGGAGCTGGCTCGTGCGAATGTTGAAGCGTTCAGAGCGAGCGGCCATCGATTGACCATTTTTATGATCTGTAAATAGTTCCCCATATTGTGTAACTCCCGTGTACCCGCGTCGCGTCGCTAAATGTAACTTAAATCGTAGTAAGTGACCACAGAGATCGCATATTCACGAGCGCAGCGATCGATCGATCGATCGGTTCGAATGGGTTTCGTTGATCGCCACACCGCAACAAGCTGTGAATGTTTACTGAGTAAATTTTTTAAAAACCTATCTTACTATATTGATTACAACTCAACGATTTTGCTTAGGTAGGCAATTTACGGCCCTAAGCCGTAGGGCATTCAAAGCATGATGATGATGTTTAAGTTAATGTAATGTATGGAACCACGATTAAAAAACAAATATTTTAAAATCGATGGACTACTTTTTCTCAGCTTAATAGATACCACTGAAATTTGGATCTTTAATTTAGTTTCAAACAACAAATTTTTAGCAGGCGCATCTCCCAGCAATCCTCAAATATTTATAATCTTCCTCACATACGAATCTGGTGTATAAAAAAAAAACTAGAAAAATAACAACGTAGAGGACCTCCGCATCCACTCATCGTTCAGAGTGTGTAAACCGATCGGACGCCCGAGTTGGCTTTGTTCATGGCATCGGAGTGCAGTTGGTATTGCAGGAGGTGCGACTTCAAATGCAAGACGGTCCTTAGCTTATGGCCAATCTCAAGAATGGCAGCCTCGTTGGATCCATCGGCTGTCCACACGGCTACAATTGGGAAATGTGAAATTAGAAATCTATTAGAGGAACCGATTGCATTAACCTACAGATCTTATTGGTCTTGGCGCGTATGTTGGTCACAGCGCCACAAATCTCATCGGAATTGTCAAAGGTTTGCCCCACCATCATCAGCAGGATGTCCAGCCAAATGCGATCTAGCTCCGTCTTGGAACTTTTGCCAAATGTAAGCAGCCAGCGACCACCCTTGATATTGGCCTCATCTTCCCACATGGGCCTTAAGGCAGAGGAGAGATTAACCATTAAAAGGATATCTTACATTCGCCAAGGAATCTGTGCCTACTTAATGCCTGCTTTGAACATGGAGTAGTCGCACCCTGTCTTTAGCTCTGACGGCGTCTTGATGGTGTTGTACAAGCTCCAGAAGGTCTTTACGCTGTCGATTTGGGTGATCTCGTTCAGCATGTCCTTCCAGTGTTTTGTGCGATCGTTTTCTAAATACCATAAAGTCCACACATGCTCCAAAGGATGTTGGTACTGCACTTCGTAAATGGCCTCATCGAGAGATTCCTGATTATCTAGATTTTCTAGATCGTCAGGATTCTCGGGATTCTCCTGCTCTTGTTCCTGTTCCTTCTCCACCGGCTGTGTCGGCACTTTCACCAACTCATTCAGGTTGGTGGAGATCTCACAGCTTTGTTCTTGGGCACTGGCCATGGTTCGAGGTTTTTGCTTCTACTTTTTTGCGGTACACAAACAAAATACTTCCAATTTATATTTTTGGGGGCGGGCAGGTGTGGTCTCAACGAATTTGGTCGCGACTCGAGTGAGAATTACTTACAAGAATACCAAAAGATTCTACTTTAGCACATTTTTCCAAGAATGAAAGGGATACGAATCGAAACGGGAGGCTGAAATTCTAACAATGACACTACCAGTCCAGCTAAAACTGTAAAGGTATTATCTACGCCGACTAGATATCGTATAAGTTATGTTTATTGATTTATAAATACTGAAAAACTTAGAGCAACTGAAATATACATAAACGTATCTCTTGTTATATTAACATAAAAATGCGCATTTTTTGTCCTTACAAAAACTAAACGATACATAAAACAAATTGAAAATTACACACGGTTTAAAAGTGAAGTTTAAACTAAAACTTTAACTTAAGCGGAGGCACTAGAGAAAAACAAAGGTAAAATCCTACGTGGGGTATACAACGTTAAATGTTGGTTTTAAATTCAGTTTTCAAATGCATTTCTGGGCGGCTTCTCGAAAAGATTTCTCTAGAAACCAACTAAACCCACAAAACAGCAGCTGCATCTTCGTTTGATAGAGTCGAAAATCGCTGATATCGGTTTGCATTTCGATACGTTTTCGATGGCGATTGACTGGCCGTAATCTGCGCCTGAACCTGCACTTGAACTTGAGTCTGAGACTGAATGGGCAGTCCGAGCACATTTAAGCCCGATTTTAGCGTGGAGTTGCGGCTGTCGGAACACATGGAAAGGCGTCGCTGGGCGGTGCCATTCATTAGTGTTGAGCTCAATGGCAGACCAACGTCGTGAAAGGAGCTAATGGAACTGAAGCCGCTCTCATCTTCCGTGCTGGAACCGCTCTGCTTGTTGCTGTTACTGGTTTTAATGTTGCTGATGGCTGTATTGCTGGCGGTGGTTGTGGCGTTGATGTTGCTGTTGCCATTGCTCTGGGTCTCATCGTCCGTTTCCACCTTGGAGGAAGAGGATGCCGTCGAGGAGATGGTGGAATGCACGGAACTGTCGGTGGAACTGCGCAGCGATAGCCTCGAATCCCTCATATTGTTGGCGCGCAAAAAGATAAGCTCTGCATTGGATTTAGCAGCTGGCGAGGGAGCCTCCAGAGTGGCATTCATGATGCTGGTGGAGTTGTGCAATGGTGGCGTCAGCAGCGTCATCACTGAACTGGTTTTTCCCTTGCACAGGCGATGATTCGCCGAAGGCAGCGAGGAGACACTGGAGGCCAGCGAATGACGCGGCTGCGTCAAATCCGGCTGTTGTTCCGACGTGTGCAGCAGATTCCTGATTGTCCTGGCCAAACGGAAGGCCTCCTGATTGAGCTTCTCTTCCGCAGCTTCCGGTGAGGATAAGCGCGCCTTGCAGCCGCCATTTGCTCCGGATTTCTTCGGTGAGCGACGCCTTTTTGTGGGTAAAAAAATATAATTCGGTTAATTTACTCATTTTAATAAAGATTTTTAAGTTCTCACCAAGTAAAGTCCTTAAAGGCATTATAGCTTCCAGCCGGCGCAATGGTCTCGTAATTGTGCTCTTCATTCATGGCGTGCATCGATTTGTTTAGCATCAAATTAGTACTGCTCCGGGCCCGCAGATACGAGGCAGATCCAGCACTCGAGGCATCATCATCCCGGGCATCACTTTGCAGCGAGGTATTGTTACCAACTCCATGGACATGATGCAGACTCTTGGACCGGGCAATTTGCTCTCCATTGCGATGAATCTGCTGAAGCTGCTGCTGCTGCTGGTAACGCTCAAAGAAACGGGCCACTTCCTCCATTACAGAGCGGTACATCTCGCAGTTGGTTTCAGTCTGGAATTTGGGATAATTTCGAGATTATTTTGTGTAGGTTTATTTATTTGTTGAAGAGTATTAAAGATGTTAAACTAGAAACTGTTTTGGTGTATAGATTCAGATGGTATTGGTCTGTCTTTTGCTTTTAAATATCTTTCCCTACAAATGTAGACATATTTTATTAATTATATAAAGGAAAGCCCGATATAACCCCAATGAATTATCAATAAAAAAAGCCACCTCATTGACTCTGTCAGCTGGGCCCCAGTGTGCCTTAGCCAGGTTGCCCGGTCATTGCTTTGACACTCTGAAAATGCATTTGAACCGATGACTTTAATTTATTATTTATGTTAATTGTATATGATTTTGCTTGAGCGGCAACTGCCTGCCGGCAAACAAACATTTGTGGAGCAGCCCCCCAGCCATCAGCATCATCAGCCTATAAAAACTTTCACTTGATTTGTTATCGCGCCTCTTTCTCCGCGCATTTCTCTGCCGCTTTTGTGCTGTGCTGTGTGGGTCTCTATGCCATCACATCATCTCCATCTCGGGTGAGCGGGACTCTGTCGCCTTTGGTTAACTTCTGTTAGCCAAATTGTCTAATTATCAAATGCCATTCGAGCAGTCTGCGGCGCTTTGCCAAATTGGCAGAGACCTCAAATAGGCGTTAAGATTGCCATCACCTGGCACACGCCCACCACCACCACCACCATCACCACCCCGGCGACAAAAAGTCATTTGGCCATTTGAAAATTGGCCAAAACGGGTGAGCATATCTGGTAGTGTAGTGGGTTTTTTTTTTTTGGGGGGGACTTCACACGCTGCCAAAATAGTTGTCTGGCTGATTATGTAAGTTGCCGCTGCCGCTGCTGTTGCAGTTGCCGCTGAAGTTGCAGCGTTTGGAAATTGTTGCTAATTTTTCATTGGACGTTTTCCGTTTACGGAGTTTTCCTACTGCGTGCTAGCAAGAGGTTTTCATTCGAATTACCGAATTGTGTTCGTGTGCCTGAGATTTATTTGAAAATTATGTGGAAATTATATGCCGGCAATGCTGTTGCCGCTGCTGTTGCTACTTGTGTTGTATTTGATTTCGATTCCATTTTGTTATGCCTTGTTTAATTTCATTAATGCCCAAAGTGTTTCAGCTATGCCTCGGCATTTTCCTCGCTCATCGAGCAATTGGAGCTGAGAGGATTTCGGATTTTAGATGCGGATTCATATTGGGATTTTTCGTACTCGGATTCCGCTTGGCTGCCCCAGCACTAAGCTACTTCTCATTCAACGCATTTCCTGGGCATCGAGCGGGGAGTCTGTGGTCCGGTTTAATGCAAGTATTTTCGCCCGGCTGGCTTCCTTTCGCTGCATAAATTAAATTCCGTCTCCTCCCATCGATTTAAGCTCAATCAATCAATCAATCTGGTTGGCGGTCTACCCACGCCCGCATAGTTTTTACAGTTTTTTTCCTAGCAAAAGTTTTCCGTACGCTTTTCCTGCCTTCTAACCCAGTTTTCCTTTCCAGCGAGCCAGTATGTGTATGGCGAATCAAGAAACGGACCAAACTGCAGAAAATATTTATCTTTTCTTATTATATTTCTGGTTGCTTTGTTTTCTTTTTGCGATTTTCCAAGGCACCGGAGACGGAGACGGCGAATGCTGCTGCGACTGCGACGGTGCCGCCCGGCTTGGCTTTCCAAGTCAACTTCATTGGGGCTCATTTAAAGCGCATTAAATCGAAATGAAAGCGTAAATATTTTCGCTCTCTCAGAGCACAGAGAATCTCGCCTCGAATTGAAAGTCTTGAGGGGAGTGAGATCTCGGCATATCAAGCGCAAAATGCTAAAGGTCACAACCCCACCATCATCTTTGAGTTCAAAGTTGGATGCGGTAAATTGGGAGCAGAGACGGCTTTAAAGTGAACTCGGTCTAGTTTCGTGTAGGGGAAAAATCTTTGGGGCCATTAGGAATGACTACTGGGTTTGGGATTTAAGAGAAAATATTTTATTAAATATTTTTCATGGCTTTTTGAGCTGTAGAATTCTTTAATTTAATATTAAACATTTTTTTAATCGAACATATATTTTGTAATACCATTTTAATGTATTGTATTTAGCTTTTGAATAAACTAGGAACGTCTTTTATTTAGTTTTCAAATGTTTCTCTTATAATATGTTCCCATAACCAAAATATCTTGTAAGCTATAATCAAGAAAAATAAAAATAATTTGCTCTACCTAGGTCTCAATTTAATTTTGAGCTTAATCATCCTTTCCCTACCGTAATCCAAATAATACGGAATAAGTATGTCTATAATTTGTAAATTCTTTAGCTGCTACTCCTCTCATCGATTCGATCTAAGTGAGCGCCTGCTTGGAATTCTTCTTGTTTAAGAATTTTTCCTGAATGCCCAAGTCATTTTATTGATGCCTAAGTTATTATTACACACCATATAGATGGCAATCAGAATTGTTTGAATCAATCTCAAGCTTCTCACTTTTACGGTGGAGCTATACTTCGCTGAATGAAGAACCCGTCAGGTCCATTAGCAACCTTTGGTGAGGAAGTATAAAATTAATGCAGCTGTTGTTAAAGGAAATGGTCGAAAGACAATGAAAGAGCGCGATGACCAGAGACCAGAACAAAGTAATAAATGTGTGTGTGTGTATATAGAAGAGACTTTGAGTCTATAATTAAGCGTCAGAGAAGAATGCTGCCGCCTAATTGCGATGGGGCAAGACTTCCCCATTTTGCCCTAACAGAGGAGGAACTATGTTGAAAGGAAATGGCAACGATGATGCACGGAAAATAACTGAAATTAAAGATTTTTGTTCGGATTTTAACTATCAATAAAGCCTAATTGTAATTTTATTATTTATTATTTTTTTTTATTTATTTTTATATCCTAATAAAACATAATGTTTTATGAAATTAATAAAAATTAATTTGATATTAGTTCTGAAATAGAAGACTGATTAAGAAAAGAATTAAGAAGAAAATTAATTTGATATTTGTTCTGAAATAGAAGACTGTTTCTATTTAAAGAGGTCTTTATATTTTATATTTTTAAACTTAACCAGCAGTCTTCATCATATTAATTTAATAAGTAAAAAAAATACCTAATTCATAATTAATACAACCTCAACATTCGGTTCTTTTTTCTTCTGTGTACTCGGTATAACAAGCGACCCCGTCTGGTTACGGAATCGTTCTCCACATCTCTTACATTTTCATTTCCATTCCGATTTGAGTAAATTAAGCGTGAGAACTATTTAAATAAAGAATTCTAGAGACAGGAAAACAGGTTGATCCAAGGAGGGCAGAAGTCGGTAGTCAAAGCAGATCGAGATTGAGATGGAGCTGAAGTTGGGTGTGGGTTGGGGGATGGTAAATTGTTTATTTCTTGGTTTGTTGGGTTGACTTGGCACTTAACACAGTTTCCTCCAGCTGAGAACACAAATCCCCGAGTCACGTTCGTGTCTTGAGTCTTTTGTTTTCATGGCGGACTTCTTGGTCTGCCTTTCCCCAACCCAGCTTAGTTTAGCTTGGCTCATTCACTCACCTGTTTCAATTGCCAATGCAATGTATCCACCTGATTCTGCAATATGACAGCCTCGACATTTAGTTGATGTTGTTGCTGCTGCTGCTGGTGCTGCTGTTGTTGTTGCAATTGCTGTGGCAAGTCATAGATGTGACTGTGGATATTGTTGTGGTGGCTGTGCTGCTGGTGATGGTGATGGCTGGGTGCGGCCAAGATGCTGGCATCCTGCAAATGTTGTCACAAATAAATACATATATGGGGATAAGTTAAAGAAATGCATGTGAAAAATGCGCGTTAAATTAGCTGAGCCAAAACGAAAAATGCAATTTAAAAAATGTTGTCAAAGTGTTGGACAGCCACCAGGCACCACCTTGCTGGCTATCAACATTTTCATTCGCTTTTCATGCGAACTCACCAACTCAAACCAAAAGCGGAAAGGCCCGAGTTAGCAGCTTTAACACATGCGCCTCAAGTTGTACAATTAATTAGAGAAAATTATTTATACAATGCCCCGCCCCCTGAGCCTCTGCCTCCTTCGTTATATTTACTTTTTACACAGTTTTGGCCGTAAATTTCTGGTATACTTAACATTTTCCACATTTTATAAACAGAGGGGAGTGCAGAGAGGATAAAACATATATCTGGTCAAGCATAACCCGTTTGTCTCTGGCCAAACCATGTTTTCACATAACTTTGTTTTTATTTTTGTGTATTTTTTATGTTCACGGTTTACTTTTTCTTTTATAACATCATTTTTTCAAAGGCTTTGACCCACAACTTGCCCAGCTAAATGAACAAAAAAAAAGTTAATTAAAAAATATATTTTAAAAACAGGAACGAATTAAAAGACTCTACAATTTAATAACTTGGCTTATTTGCTGTTGAAGTAAAATCAAGAAAGTAAAATAAAGAAACCCCGAAAAAGACAATTACACTTCAAGTTGCCACAATTGAAGTTTGACCTCCATTATTTGGACCAAGTTATGATGCAATCTCATTTAGCCCACTTTCCACGCCCACGCCAACGAAAAATAGACAAATTACCGGGGGAAAAAATATGAATTTTCATCAAATTTGATTGGAAATGTTTGTTTGTGTCTTGCCACAATGTAAATTATCATTTGCGGTTTTCCAATCTGCCACGCCCACAAAACCAGTCGATTCCGCCGCCTGTTTTTTATCTCCTTTTTTTGCTGCAGGGAAAACCAAAAATGTGGTCAGCTCAAAACTCAATTTGGCGCAATTTTACGCTTGTTAATTAATGCATTTGCTTTTATTTTTGTTGCTGTTTCCTTTTGGATTTTGATTTATTGATTATAGACACACAGCCAACGGGGTATAAGTTTCGGTAGATGAAAAGGTTTCGTTTCCAAAAAAAGAGGAAATAAATAATTGTTTATAAACAGCTTAAAGCGAGAGCTTTGGTAATAAATGCTAGATATTTATTAACAAAATAAAACATACATACAATTAAGGCTGAATATAACATAGCGGATATAGAGCATTTTTTATCTACATTTTTCCTTAATGAATATTTGATTTTTTTATTATTATTTCCTGAAAGAAAATCTTGAAAACTAGTACACCTTTCTTTATGGAAAATCTAGTATATTCCCAGACTCCTATTGAGCCCTTTTACTATCTCGATATATGAGAATATTCTCACATATTCTGCAGAATTACATATCAATTATTTTTAATGAATTTTCATTACCTCTTCATGAAATTATTCTACAGATAACACAACGAGCTCATTTCCATGGCAATCTAAACGGGACAATAATTATATAAGGGCACATAAAATGCACATGGAAATCCCATTCTCAGGAAATCAGCCTCCCTTCTACCAACGTTACCCTTGCCAACATAATTGGATTCTTGTGAAATGTAATCTACCCACATTCTCGACTCGAACTAATTTGCATAAGGAGGTGGAGTTCTAAGACCTAAGAATCTAATTAAAATGCGCGTTACAATTCACAGGGAGCAGGTGAGAGACAGAGAGAGAGAGAGAAGGGGAAACCAGAGATAACGACCTCATTCTTGCCCAGACTTTGGCATCTGAAAACTTTTCTTCTTTATTCTCGTTGGCAACAAACAAACGAAATGTCAATTGCCATTGCAATTGCAAGTTTCCCAGTTAAGGAATGTTACCCCTTTTTGCATTGCATACCAACAAATATAAATTCGAATGGGGCAGCATGGCAGGCCCAGAAGAACTAGGCTAAAAATATATAAAAAAACAGTGCAGGCCAAAAGTAAAGTTGTAGAAATTGTATAGAAAATAAATGAGTTTTTTAATTGAAACATGTACTATGTTAATTAATTCTGTGACTCAACACAACTGTTTAGTTAAAGAAAATCTTAAAAAAGGTTCTTAAAAGGTTTGTTGAGGGATACGAAATTCCTTATATTTAAGTTTAAAGAATTTTAAAACAAAATAATTGTATTTCTTGTATGGTTATTATAGCATTCTTATATTGTTTTAGTAGGTTTAATTATTTTTTTAATGTCTTCAGCATTAGAGACATATAAAATATAAAATATAATATAATATTTAAAAGGTTTCCAGAGAACAGCTTTGGAGTCTCTAGTATCACATGTTCAAGCACATTTTATTGTACCTTTCATTCTTTATTTATAACAAAGGTGCTAATACTGTGATTGTGTCTGTCATGCTTTGGACGTTACTTATTTAAACTAAAATTCAATAAATTTAATGCTAATTTCTATGCCTGGATATAATACTCGTAAACACCTAACTCGTATGAACATCTAGTTTTTTAGATCAACTTTTCAATTGTAGTTTATTAGCTATTGCATTCCTGAAACGCACTGTACTGTGCCATATGCAGTGAGACGGGGTCACAACCAGCTCCCTTTGCCCCCGAGCTCATCAATGTGCTATTTATATGTAATGAAATAAAACCGCCGCAGCAGCAAGCAGAAGAAATCTGCATTTCAAATCAGCAGCAGCAGCAGCGGCAGCAGCAGCGGCAACACACAGCAAACAACAGACAATCGCATGCTCCAGTAATCTCCAATTGGAGAAATGGAAGGAGGCGGAAAAAGGGGGTTGGCATAGCAACAAGTGTGCTAAAGGGTTTCCACATGCCACACAGAGGGAGAGAGAGAGAGATGTGGCCAATTCCCAGGCCTTTGTATGAAACTTGGCTCGTCTCCATTACCAACTGGATGTCGTTGTTATTTAAATTGTTTTTTACTTTAGAACACTGATGCAGCGGCGGGCACTGCATGTGTGTGGGCGTGGCTAATGGGGAAAAAAGGGTCAAATAGAGCAGTGTTCATGCTTCGCTGGCGAGATCCCCACAATCTCACAAACAAATCTGACTCCATTCCATTCCAGTTTAGTCGTTTTGGAACTAAACAAATCTGTTAACAATGAAGCTGCCATTTTAATTGTTGCAACAGGAAGTGCAAATAAAGGGGGTTTCAAGGAAAATTAGCAGGAAAAGCAACAGCATATAATTATGTATTAAGTTTTAATTATACAAATAAAGTTTGTTTGAAATTCTTTATAATATAATGTGATATTAGACAGTTATAGTCATATTAATTTAAATATAATAATTCATAGATGTAGACGGGGAATAATACTGTTTTTTTTATAGAAAAATCAATTAAAAGCTTAAAAAATATTTTTTTAATCAATTTTGTTGTGTGTAGGCAGCACCTATGGATGTTGCTTAATAAGTTTCTTGCAACATTTGTTTCAATTTGGATGTTGCGCAACATGCCTCTAGCAACATTCTGTGTTTCAACTGCCTTTAGCAATGTTTAATTTAAGTTTTTTATATTTTACATTCTATTTAATTAATTTCCCCCTTGTAAAATTACATTTATTAATTTACAATTTACTATTTAAATAAACTAACTTACCATATTGAAATCAATTTATTTTATATTTGTGGCATTTACTAAAGCCTTACCCTATCCAATCCTTTCTTTTCAATATAAATATTTGCAGTTTCAGCCTAAAATGAGCTCAGATTAATGCAAATAAAATAAATTGATCTGCCAACTTAGTAAAAACAAACTTCCCCAAAGAGTTGCAAGAGGAAGAAAGGATTTTCCACAGCTGGCGAGAAAAATTATTCGCAAATTGCACAACCCAAACTAATGACAAGACAAAAATAATATTATTCATCGCACAGAAAGCCTGAAACTCTGACTAATTCGATTAAGGGCTTAAGATTTCTGCATTATTCCACCCTTTTGGCCATGCTTGGCACACTTTCGTCTTTAAAATACCAGCTTCCCCCTCTTTTGTATAATTTTCAAGGCGAAAAACAAACACAAGCAGAAAGTGCACGAGAAAATGAAAAATAAAATAAAAACGAAAAGAAAAATGAGCTTGAAAATGTTATGCCATTATAATGAGATGGAGCTGTAGTAATGAGTGGGTGGCAACTGAAGGGAGGTGGCCTGCAAATTGCATAGATTTGTTCAGCAATTTGTGGCTGGCTGCGGCAGCATCGCATCTGGGCATGCCCCCAAATGGAATTCAGCTTTGGATTTCGCTCCATCACAACAAAACGTCATCATCGTCATCGCTCTGCGCTGGATAATTGTCATTAGGGTAATGGTTAAAGATCTGCATTTGGCACGACTTTCTCACATGACAAAACCCAAACACAAAACAATGACAAACTTGAATTGTTTTTTTGCTTAAAGTCGCTTTGGCAATCCAAAAGATTCGCTGATTGCTGTTTATTATTACGATGGCTTTTGCCAAGGAATTTCTATGCACATTTCTGTCGCCGGTTTATGTTTTCCGTTTTCATTTTCATTTTGTCATTTGCACGGAAATTGGGTTAATTTCAAAACAACATTGTATCCGACTTCCTCGCTCTGCCACTCGATCATTTGAGCATTTGAATGTTGCGTGACGTCTCGTGTGCCCTCAGCTGGAACAGTTTTCGATCGCAAGCTCAGCCTCGAAGTTGCCAATGATTGGCCTGAAGACGACGTGGATATCTGTCAACATGTTTGACCTTCATTAGGCCCAAGCTTGGCTGATTACCTGCCGTGTGTCAGTGTCTATCCCAGCTACCTGTCTTACACCAGCCAGAAACTTGAATAAATGGGGACTTTTGCTCTTACGACTTGGCCTGTAATTACGATTTTTACTTATCTTTGTTTATTTAGAGGTAAAAATATATTTAATAATATATTTAAATGTGCTGCGCTTTAAGTTTATTTTAAAGCCAATGCAGAAATATTTTAGAAACTTAGTGTTAGATATTTTCAAGAGTATAGAGCTGCAGTATCAACATATATAAACATATGCAACATTTCATCTGCTTTACAGCAAGATTCCCCATTAGAAAAAACATAATTTCTAATAGTTTAAATTTAAATTTATTTATTATATATCCCAGCGCTTTATCACATTTTTCCCCTGTGCACAGGTGTAGCCTCTTCCCGTTTTATAAAATGTATAAAAGTATTCAAACTATTCCCCGGCAATTGCATTGACAGTGAACCACAACCAACAATCAGCAGCGACAGTCGACGACCGACAGACTTGGCTTTTGTTTACTTGTTGTGTAAGCCGATTTGGTTTAACCAATATACAGCCGGCGGAAACGGGGCGGTGCACTGCGGCGAGCTTGAATGGTTAAATGAGTTTTAAATGGCCCCTCTAATGGGGCCCGAACTGAGCCCTTTTAGCCATCCCTTTGTTGCGTTTCCTCATTGTTCCTCTTTTAAGCCCCTTCACCCCACCCTTTCGTTTGTGTGTGGGCGTTGGCGGACACGCCTCCTTTTGTGTATTGGCCGCTCTTTACTTTACGCATAATCTATTTCAATTGTCTGACCTTTCAATGTTTTGTTTTTTAGGGGCCAGTCAGTGTCAATGTCTCAACATAAAGAAAATTTAATTAAATTTGCATTTTTGTTTAAAATTATTTTCCGTTGATTTATGCTTAAAAGCAATTCATTGAACAAAAAGTATGTTAATGGCCTCATTAAATTGATATTTATATTTTTTATAATTTTGACTACGCTTGATTAATGGGCAAATGTAAATTGATTTATTAATAGCTTTAATTGCCAAGCAGAAACATTATAAGTAACTTAAATGTAATCGAAAATTCAATATAAATTGGTAATTGTAAAGATTGTTTATGTGTTTCCTTCAATAACTCAAATCTATAACATTTTCTTATGCAATTTTAATCATTCTTTGTTGAAATTTCTTAACGTTTGTTACTTATTAAGATACTTTTTTTCATTAACCAGGAGAATATGTTTTTATGAAAATATAATAACAACATTAAATTTAGATAAAACACACATAAAAACAAAACTTTATCCAACTGTCAGAGGCAGACAGTTCTTTTGTGAAGTTTGTCCCTCTGTCAATCTGTCAATCTATAATTCTCACTATCCGTCAGTTACTTTTGTGTCTGTCAATCTGTAGGTTTGCCTCCATCCTCCCATGAAGCTTCTACGTTAAATTTGCTAAGTATTCCTCAAACTTTTACCGACAATCTGTCTATATTTACCTTTGCCAGAATCCCAACCTCAACAAACTGTTTGTCTTTCCACCTGTCCGTGGAAATGTTAACTGTATAAACTTTGTTAAAGTGATTTTCAGGTTCAAAATTAAAGTAGTAATTAAAGCTGTTACTGTTTACTTTTTGCCATTACAATTTTTATATAACACACATATTATACATATATTTTTTACACTTATCTAACATTTGCAGTTGTTTGGCTTGCAGTTATTCAACATCTTGTTTATGTTTATCTTGACTCTTTATTAGTTTAATTTTTCAACAACATTTTTGTCAATTAATTTTTTATTGAATTTCTGGCAGTGTTTTCCTTAACTTTTGTACAGCTCTTGAGGTAATTTTTTCTCCTATTCAAAGATTGTTTCAATTGGACCTGCGGCAGAAAGTTGCACTCGCTTTTGCAGAACTCAAGTGTGGCCGGCAGACTTATTATGTTCCTTATTTTTTGTTTTTTTTTAGCGAATTCGGTTCGCTCCCTAGGGCAAAAAACACTTGAGAAATGTTTTTCGAGAGTTTCTTTCAGAGTTTCTTTTGGGCTGGGAGAATGTTTCTTGCAAATCACGCAAATGGATTGATTACGCCCCTTCGCAGTTCGATTAAACTCGCTGTCCGTGAGCAACTTTCCGTTCTAATGAAGCCAGAAAAACACAGCAAAAAAATATAGCCCCAGAGAACTCAATTGAATTAATTGAGAATTCTCGGTTCCCTCGTGGGTATTTTCGCATCCAAAAGATACTTTCGACTGGCGGCTCCGAAGCTGTTTCTTCACGCCTGAGATTTGACCGGATTCGAAATGGTTTCTGACGTCCGACGACGGCTTCGTCCGAATTGGGAACACGAAATTTAATTTTCCAACTTGATTGAGTGAGAAAACGCTTTTCCAGCCAAGGAGTTGGGATCTCTGCGTTCACCTCTCACCGTGGGCCGAAGACTTGATTTTTATACCTTCCTTTCTTGTTTTATTTATTTTTTTTTAAATATTATTTCATAAGCCATTGGCCTTCGGTGACCAAAAGCAGACTCAGTAGAAGGGGAGGGCAGGTAACAGGGACAGAACGGAAATGCAAAGCGACAGGCAATGTGCGCAAAGAGCGGAACTGGAAAATTGTGTTTGCCTATTGACGGATGGTTTGGGCCAGGCCCGAACCAAACAGAACACTGCTGAGGAGAACCAGTACTGAGTACTGAGCCAACGAATGACTCTGCCTATGTCTACCTGTTTTTTATTGGTAAAGAAGGAAAGGTATGGGTAATTGCATTCTCTTCCTTACTTCAGCTTGTCGACAAAATTGCCATAGCTGGGAGTTAACTAATAGAAAACTTAAATGTTTTCCGGATTATAAATGAAGGTATTTTAAGTGAAGAAGTTAGATTACTTGGACAGACAGAATGGCATGCGTAACTCTTCTATCAAAGAGTAAATTATACCTTCAAACAAAATAAAGGAAAAGTTTTGTTTAGTAATATTTTATATAACAATATGACCTACCAATAAAACCCTTTTACCCATCAATAAGAGAGCCTAGAACCTAATAAATCTATTAAAAAATTATGTTATTTATAACTTCAATCAATAAAAAGTTTTGTAAGCAAATATTTTGATAATAAAACCAGTTTCTAAACGCAAGTGATTTATTCTATTCATAAAATTCGGTACTTAATTGATAGGCGATCTCTGAACTTAATAAATCGAATAGAAAATAATGTAAATTATACCTTCAAACAATAAAACCCACTTTTAAAAGCGAAAAAATTGTCCTTCCAATAAAATCTTCTCCTTAATTAATAAGCCAACTCAGACCGTAATAAATCCAATACAAAATTATGTATTCTACACCTTCAAACTCTCAATTTATTCTGCAATGCCAATCCATTGTTATTGTTACATATCACTCCATTAGCGGTGTGCTTTATATTAGGCTCCTTTACGGGATTTTGGATTTTCAGCTATACGTTCGTCGTGAAGCTTTGTGTTCTCATCAATTTAATTCACTCAGCGCCGAGAATTCACAGTTAAACGCATTTGCACGACCGCTCCTTATGTTGTAGGCCCAAGAACCCGCATATCCCCTGATCCCAGATATATTGCCACCTATTCTCTCTACCATCATGAGAGCCACTCAGCTGGCACGTTCTTTTTAATTTTCTGATAACTACAAATAGGTTCGACACTCGTGCATCAAATTTTACCGCTGCTTTGGGTATAAACAGGGGGGGTTTTCGAGGGCTTTCATGGGCTATTTGAGGGGATTTTTCAAGGGGTATAAGAGGAGGGGAGTTGAGTCCGGAGTCCGTACACCCTCTGCATACGTGATGAGCCCAAACGGAGAGGTGAGTGGTTCGGTTCTGTGGCCAAGATTTTCAGCACGATTTTTGTTGTCTTCGATTACGTTTTTCTTACGTTCTTGGAGAATGATTTTATTTATGCCCCGCTTGTGGTTGCCTCATAATTCAGCGTGTGTGCAGCATGGTAACATCAATTTTGGGTTCTGGCCCAGGAGTAGCTCCTTCCTCTCTCTTATTTTGTGCTCCTCTCAAATGCAATTTAATTGGGTTCACTTCGGTGGGCAAACTCTAGACTCTACCCACTCATTCATTCTGTTTTTCTCACTGTTTTCCGGGGCTAATGTCAAGGATTTCTCTATGCCGTTTCCTTTCCATGGCCAAGCCAGTTCAGTTCGCTTCAAGGCCACTCGGATGGTGGGGTGGGTGGATTCAGCTGAATGTGCCTGGTCGATGGCAAGTGAGACACTTTAGTGCCCCAGCACGCCTCAAGTGTCTGCGATTTAATTTTACGATATTTCTCTCCGCCTTTTCCTCACCTTTAGTTGTTGTCTTTTTTTTTTTTGTTTTTTGCATAATTTCCATCTGAAGCTTAAAGTTTCAGTTCACGTAGCCGAACGACCGCAGCGAACTTCAGCATTTTTACATTATTTATCAGACACGCGATTCCATGTGAGCATCTCCAAACGATTCATTACGTATATATTTATTTTTATAGGGTTTTGCAAACATATTTTATTTTTGGCGGTATTCACTTTTTATTTGTTGGCTGTTCGGCTTCTTTTTAGTTGGTTAAAAGGTTCAATGAACTGAATACAAAAGTAAATCAAAGTTCATCGTGAGGTGAGAAAAGCCATATGAAAAGATAATTCAACCAAGTGGAAACTATAAAGTTTGGGGAGCTTACATCATGGAAACTATATAAGTTCTCAGATTATTGGGTAAGAAATTAATTATTTAAAAACATTGAACTAAAAATATACAATGTTGACTTTCTTTAAAAAAATCCCTAATTGTATTTATCCTGTCAGTTTTTTTATGCTCACACAGGACCTTTAAAATAAGACAATTTATTTATTCTAAACTTCAATGTATTTAATAACGGACAACAAGCTTGAAATAATCTATTATTATTATTATAGTTATCAACGGTTCATCTAAATAGTGTCTTGTTTTAGTAATTACCATAAATTAATTTAAATGAATATTACCAAAACACTCCCTAAGCATCTAGTAACCAAGTCATGTGTGTGCCATTAAAAACATTTTCCATTAAGGAAACCCGAAGAAAACCTCATATCTTAGAGTTAATTTCCCTGGAAATTGCTAAAAATCTAATTAAAATTCAGTACAAAAAATCCAATCAACCCAGAGATCACCTCAAGATCTGATACACTTGGGATCTCTCCGCAATTATAGATCAACTGCAAACTGCGAGGAAACACACCTTTATAAGCATAAACGCCCAACACTCCCTAAAATCCGCAGCTAAACGTTGATTGTCCAACTTAACAAAAAAAAAAAAACATATATAAACAAAATAGTTGAAGAAATCCAAGAAAATATTATGCATAAAAGTGCCGGCAAGAAAAGAGTAAAGCGAAAATTACATAATAATTCTTTTTTTATGTGTCTGTCCATTCGTTTGCCTTTGCGGCGCTTGCAAAATATATTTTTAAAGTGTTTTTGTAGTTTTTTTTTGTATATTTTTTCAAGTCAACTCCATTGGTCCGTCTCTGCCTAACGCTGTCTGGCCGTCGCTGTCGCTCGGCTTTTTTTATGCTTGAAAAATTGGGACAGCAATTTGCACGCTCTCGGCAGCAGCAACCAAACAGCATTTGGAATATGTTTTTTGATTCTAACGGAAGTCGGCGCTGCTTTTGGCCATTTTATTTTCGAGGCTTGGGCGCCGCTGATGACCCATGCTAATTGGCTAATTGCGTTTAATTGCCTCTTTAACATATATTCTAGTTGGGAGCCGGGAATTCGTTTGTTAATTATAATATTTTTCAATTTACTTTAATGTGTCCGGAGTGAGTCGGGCCATTAGCTGCGGTTTCAGGAGGAGGAGAGTGTTTTATGAAAATTTAAATCTGAATGTGAAGACAGGAAATGGAGTGTAGATGTGTCTGGTGGGATATTCTTAGACTAGGAGAAATGTTTTTCATTAAAAGGTAGAAAGACACAGCCCAGAATATATTTAAACATCTTTTTTATGAGCAAAAATAGTTTCTGAAATAATTGGGTAATAATTAGATTGGATAATCAGATATCATTTTAATTTACTAACTGAAAAAGCATAATGTTAAACTATAATGACAAGGAAATATATTTATTTTATTAAAGATAATACCTCTAGGCCAATTAAAATTCTAATTTCACAATTATAAAAACCATTTCAACTCAATAAAGCCACAATTTATGACACTCTATAAATTCCTTTGGAATTTATAACCTGAACTAGAACTTTAAATGGCCGCAGAGAAAGTCTGGCCATAAACAGACTATGGCTGCAACTCAATTCATGAGATACTTTTCAGCCAGAGCTCGGGGTAAAAGATACAGATAGAAATACTGATACAGAAGCCACCGGAGCACTAGTAGCAATTAAAATATTGTGCATGGCAAGCTGTGAACCAAACGAGGAGCACCACACAACACCAGCAGCAGCAACAGCAGCAACAGCAGCAACAGCAGCAACAGCAGCAACAACAGCTTTGGCAGCTGATTTATGAGCCACCCCAAAGGACGTCTGAAGGGCAGAGGGATGCAAAACTAAATTTAAAGAGCTTTTTCCGCTTGCCTTTCTCCCCCAGGTCTCACTGTATCTTCCGCCTGCCTGAGAGCTGTAAGCTGCAAATGCGTGTAATTTATGTCGCAGCCAAAAAAGATAAATTCCAACCCAAAAAGTGGGGAAATAGAGCTATAAATGTAGCTGGCGAAATGTGATACGGAATGATTAATTTGATAGGCCCGCCCTAGAGCAAAAAACACAACAACCAGAGCAGCCTCCGCAGCTGAGCTCTGTTTTGCTTATTAGTTTGCGTATCTCATGGATACCCGGTCTCTAGCTACTGCTGTTTTTCTGTTGCAGTTACTGGTGTTGCTGATGCTGCTGCTGCTGCTGCTGCTTGGACTAGTGCAACACGTTGCATGTCAATGGCCATAATTAAGCATGCGAAAACGAAGCAAATGAAAACAATGCGGGCAAACACCACAAACCCCTCGAAGACCGTCTCTACTCTTCTTTTGCAGAGAGAAAAAATTGTAGCTATTCTTAACGTATAAAAGATACTCTGGGTAAAAGATTTCTCCTTTGAAACGCGTTCCTTTGAGCAGGATTCTTAATAACTACCGTACAGGAGAAATTAATATTTAATTTATTATCACTTCGAAAACCTATAAAATATTTTTAATGTAATTATTTAAACCATCCAAATTACTGACTTCTTTCAGTGCCTCAAGTTTCCATCTCTATTTCCCGCTTCTCCGCACCTCTCCCTGCCACTTTTCCGTGCATTTTGGTGGCAGCTCTGTTGGCCATTTTCATTAATGGTCTGACTGCTAGCTGCATTGTGGGGCGCAGTTGCCATCCCCCCTTTATTTTTTTGGCCCACTCGCCATTGTGTAGCTGCTCGCATTGTTTTGGTTGCATTTTGATTTGAGCCACAGCATCCACAGATATGCCTCCGCTTTTCTCCCAACCTGACACCCCGGGGGCTATCATTATTTCAATGTTCATTGCGCTGCTCTCTGTTGCTTTGCATTCTCTGTTGTGTTTATGCAGCACAAGAATTTGCAACCTCGAGTCGAGATCTCTTTCCTCTGTCACTGGGGGCACCACCGCCCACCGCCCACCCGGGCTGAATCCGCCCTATTATTGCCCCATGACCTTTATAAGCTGCGCTGTTGACCTTATTTGTTGTAGCTACTCGTTGGGCCTGGCTTTAAGTGAAGCTGAAGCTGAGGAACTTAAGCCCCGGAAATTAGTTTCGAGTATTTGCCAAATACTAAAGGAAAATTTTCTGGAATTTGTAAAATAAATTTAAATATTTCCACTTGACGGACTTTTCCTTTTAAAGCTAATTTTTCACACGCTGTCTCTGCTGGAGGTCCCCCCGAGAACTTAACCCTTTTCAGACGAAATTTTAAACATTTTCCCACCAAAATGTTGACCCCTTTTCTCCCCCATCTTTATTTTCGTTATTTTACTCTTTCCCTGTTTTCTTTTCAGCTTGTTTAAAATGCGTTTTAATCTAAACGTTGTTAATTTAGTTGTTACGCTTCAGTCGAAGCCAAATAAAAACATACAAAATCTAGATAACAAGAAAATCATTTTTATAAAGAAAAGTTATATGAGCGCAAAAAAAAAGAAAGAAGAGTTTCTCCAAAAAGAAATGGAAAATGCATTGTGGCGGGGAAATAGGGGGAATTCCCGCTTTGATTGCGTCTTCGGCTTGACATGTGTATGGAACATGTAATGGGAGAGGAGAATACACCAAAGGTAGACAAAGACCTGAAAACAACAACAACAACAAGAAGCGCAAAGGCAATTGTTGCTGTTGTCGAGGCTAGAATTTATTATTTCCGCCAGCTTTAAAACTCCCCTTTTGCTGTTTTCGAAAAAAAGTTGACAAGCCGCGAGGGATGCGGAAAGGTAAAAGGGGCGCCCGCAGGGGAGACAGTCAACAGGTACGCATGCGCAACGTTATACGTCACAGCCAACAGCGTGACTTCGAGAAGATGAACTGCATTCAACTTTAAAGTTTAGGTAGACAGAAAATGGTAGAATAATTACTATAATCTATGAAATTTAAAAGAATTTTCCTCAATTAAAATAAAATAATATAATTAATAGCTTTTTGGAAATATTTTTTTCCCCTTAAATTCTAATTCATGAATTTTAAGAAGAAATAAGTAAATTAAGTTTTTTTATTATGCGTTGAATTTATTAAAATAAATGCATCTTAAAGTTTTTTTTGTGTATTTTTAATGTTTCAAACATCTCTTATATCTTATATTTAAATTTAAAATATTTTAAATATCTTTTATATCTATTTGTTCGTTTTGAACAAAATCAATTTGCTTTGTGGATTGATTTTTAGTCGAAATGTAGCTTAAATTGCAGAAATCAATAAATCGAATTACAAAAGTAAAACCTTTAGAAGCTTCCCTGTACTTGCTGGATCGCTGAGGGTGGCCGCTGAAGGGGAACGCGGACAAACGCAGCGAAACGCGTTCACTGCGGCTCTGAAATGTGTATATACTACATTACTATATAGTATACTCTTTTCGTGGATGTTTTACTTTAATTTCGGTTTACCTTGTTGTTGCTATTGGCCATTGTTATTGTTGCTGTAGTTTTGTTATCGGCGCAATTCCGCCTTTTGAAATTTGCTGCTCTGCTGAGCGTTTTTGTTATTGTTTTACACTTGATGAACTCACTGTAAAAGCCACCACCAAAAGCAAAAAAAAAAAGTAAATGCAGACAGTGCGAGAAAAAGCCAGAGAGAACCTGTATCGCCGTCTCGTATTATATAGTATACTATATGTGGTCATGGTCTGGCAGATTCACGCTAACACACTTTATTTATTAACCAGTCTGCCTACAACTATTTTTGGCCAAGAGTCCAATGGAGGTTCTTTAAGTTTGCTCACTAATTTGGAAAGAGGAATCATCAAGGGTTACTGCCTTTGGTCACCGAAGATTAATTAAGTGTTAATTATTGCCTTAATAAATCAAGATCCTTGTAATATTTTTTTTATTAGTTGCAAAGGCTAAAATATTTGGAAAATTTTCCATTTAACAATTAAATTACAAAGACAAAGCTGTCTTAAATCTTTTCTATCTACAACAAAAAATATTTGCATTTCCTTTCGTTTTTTTTTCCTTCAAAAGAAACACACAATACAAAAATTCTTCTCCAAAAAGTGTTAAGCAAATAAATTTAATGACTTTGTTTACGTTGAGCTGGAAAGCAAAAATTATGGAAAAATTCATATATTAAGAGCGGAAAATAAATCTGAAGTGCGCAAATAATTTATGTACGCCGTTGATTAATTGAGTTAATAAAGAATCAAATGAACTTGTTGTGGGGGAAATGGTTCCCTTTAAATTTCAATTTGTGGTCTGGGGTGGCCTTAAATATAGCTTGCCCTACTCTTAGATTTTTTTATCCAGACAATTTTATGGCTACTTGGGCACTTGAATTGGCCTCTTTTATATATATGAAGTAATTTTTCAATGGCCAAACGCTAATTGTACTTTATTTTATATGCACTTTACTTTGGCGGCCTGTCTGTTGGTTTTTCTCCTCGCTTTCGAGGCATTTAAATGATTGCCTAAACGCAAATAAAAGTTGACCAAAAAAAGAAAGAAAAGAGTGGAAAAGCAAAGTTTGCTTAAAACCAGTAAAAACTATTTCAATGTGTCAAACCAAAAGCGCTGAAAGGAGAGGGAAAAAGCGGCAAGATGACCAAATATTATGGCCAAATAGTTTCCGGCTTGGGAAAATGCCTAATGAGACTGCCAGCGATGAAAGACGATTTCACGATCAGGCCAAAATGCAAAATGCCCAGCCACCAGCGAAGCTCACTCTGTCAGTCACTCAATCACTCACTCAGTCAGTCAGTCAATCAATCTTGCATTTGCTGAGGCTTGCCAAATGGAAATACTTGGCTAAGTAGAGCTGGCCAGAGAGCTGGGTCCAGGCCAAATTGGAATGCCAATCCCGACACGAAGCTCCTTTTAAAATATTTCTTAAATTGTCTTGACAGTTGCAATTGTTACGGTTATTCAATCAAAAAATACAAAAAAAAATCATAAAAAAAGAAGTTGAAACCGAAACAGAAAGAAAAGAAATTGTTATGATTTCTTCAGCATCTTCATTCATTGCACTTAGCCCGGTTGTATGAATAAAACATTCAAGCCAAGTTAACCCATTTCTGCATTTATCTTCTCTCTCTCTCTCTCTGTCTCACTGCTAGCATTATTTTCTTTTGCCTTTTTTCCATGCAATTTTCGCACGAGTTGGCCAGGCTATAAATAAATATCACACTTGTCGAGGAAATTCTCTCTCTGTCTTCTCTTCCACGATTTATGTGGGAGCCATCCTGGGGATATCAGAGGGGGGGAGTATGCTGGGGGTGGCCAGTGGGGCAATCAACTCCCCGATGCGTTGTACTATGTGTGGCCAGCGCCAAATGCACAGAATCAACAGACACATTTATTTTCTTCCTTTTCCCGGTCACCCTTTTTATAATGGGGGTCCATCAGTCTCTGCAGAAAGTTACCTGGTGTAGTTTTTTATTGCACTTTTTTTGGGGGTAAGAAATCGCTTAAAGCTAAGAGGTAACGATTTTTCTTACAATAGCTTAGTGGCCTTAGTAAGGTTACATTTTTTAAGAGAATTCCAGTGGAGTTTTATTTAGCTTCGGTTTTATAGTTTCAGGTAATCTTTAAAATGGTTTTAAATTTTTATTTTATAACATTATAAAGAATATACTTTTATATATTTAGAGAAGAGCTTCTTAGAAAGAAAACAATTACAACAGAAACCTGTTAAATTTAAAGCAGAGTTCCTTAGAAAGAAAAAAATTACAAAAGACACCTTTTAAAACGATTTCAAACCCCTAGCAATTTTGAAAGACCCTCTTCTATACTTTTATCATAAATTTTTATAATTATATATTTTTTATCAATTAAAAAGATTTTAAACTAATGAATTCAGTTTGCAAAAGATTATGAAATTCGGAATTCAGAGCACAGAGCTTACTTACTTAAAAAAATTTCTTTAAAAGGGTATTGAAATTCCACTAAACCAAGTTAATTCTCCATTTCATGCTTCAGTATTTCTTTATACTTTTTTTTGCTTTCCGCGTAATGCAACCTGGGGCAAAGTGGCGTCTGCACTTCTGCGAAGCACCCTCCCTCTTTCACCCTACATTGTGGCGTTGACGATTGACGAGCAGATGGAATGAAATTGTGGCCCAATGGCCGAGAGCACTCTTGCCATATTCCCCGGTATCCATACCCCAAGATGCTAGCGGCAATGATGATGCGGTGATGAGGCCTGGGATTTTCAACGAAGTGCTATACGAAATTTGGTGTTTCTTTCTTTTTTTCTCTCTCTTACTTCGGGGAAATGGCTAAAGCTAAAGATTTATATGGGCATCATTTTAAATGGGAATATACGATTGCAAATTTGCATTATACTAAGGAGTTTATGGGGAAGCCAATGAACTTTCTAACAAATGTATTTCGGTGGGAATTTTTCAAAAGGGAATTCTTAAGAAGCTCAACATTACTTATTTGGATATGAAGGTAGATCAAGTTTTGCTGTAGCCAAACTTTTGGCTAAATATACGTACTCCTACATTTATTTTCCGCTTCGCCTCAATCTTAACTTGGTGATTTGATACACGATCCCCTATTACGCTCTGAAATTACCTTCAATTACTCTAAACGGCAATTAGCCAATGACAAAAAAAACCTCGTGTAATACTCCCTTTACCCTGGTCATGGTCTTATAACCGGCATAATGAAGACATTACAGCAATATGACAATCTTTTGGCCTAAACGCACCAAATGACAAGAGATGATGATTATAACATTTGAATTGGGGAGCAGCCCAGAAATCAAGGTTAAGATACACATAAATACTTATGAATTTCAATATATAAACCTCAGGAAAAATAGATTCAAATCGGTACAAGATTAAACACATAAAATGAGGGGAAAATCTGTTATAAAAATATATCTGAGACCCCTTAAATGGGAAATTCATAGCAAATATATTTTTATTAATTTTTAATAGGCGTAAAGTAAGAAAAACAGCTTTAATATTTTGTCTTCAGATAAACTAATAAATAAATAAAGTAAAGCAAGTTGTAAAAATGGAATTCATTCCAAGTCAAGGTTGATACTTTATATAAATTTCCTTTTTATGGCTCTTCAGTTGGTGAGTGAACCTTAACTTCTTTTCGATAGGTTAATGGCAGTTGGATTGGGTAATATCCCCGCTAAGGTCAACGTAATTTGACTTCTTTTCACGCCTGCCAGCGTTTGCTGGTTGCCATTGTTGTTGGCCAAAGCGATGTTACTGCTGTCAACACTGCAACTACGACGACTTCCACTAAAACTTCGAATGCGGTTTGGTGTTTTCAGTTAGCCACTGCTGCTCCTCCGACCATCCAATTGAAAGTGAAAACCCGATGCAATGAACTCCACTAGAGGGAGGAGGATGGAACTGCGACTCCTACACCACAGGCTGCTGCATATTGCAGCAATGGGGAAAGCAGCAACAGCAGCAACAGCAGCAACAGCAGCAGCAGCTGCGTTAGAAAAATTCAAATTATGCGACAGAGAGCCAAAGCCATTCAAGTGTGGCCAACAACAGACAACAATATCAAGTGACAATCATAAGAAAAGAGTAGAGAAAAAAATTAAATATATAAAAAAAAATAATAAGCTGCTGCTGCTGCTGTCGCCGGTTTGCCTGCCACTTTTTCTCATTACGTTTTATAGGCAGCTATTAAAGCCGCAAAAATCTTGGCGACATTTCGTAATGAGGCATCTGGAAAATGGGATGGGGGCCTTTGGCTTTGGCCATATCCAATTGCCAGGTAGGTTTGCATGCCCAAGACAAAAGGCCATAAACTTGTTGATTGTCTGTTGCCATGGCAGGCGCGCAGTGGCAAAACGAAAATCGGATGTAGCTCCCCTTCCTTTCAATCACAACAATCACAGTCCCCCATTCCCAGTCCAATCATTAAATCACGCCTGACCTTTGCACGCAGTTGGTTTCCGAACGAACGCCTTAATGAATGCTTTAGGCCCAAAAAACATAAACACACGAGTAACGAAAGCAAAGCGTACAATAATTCTATGGCTAATTACAGTTTAGGCCAAGTTGGGCCTCTCTATAGACCTTGCTAGCAGTTTTCTTTAAACAGGCGCACATACACAAAAAAAGTTTTTGTGTTTTCCAATGTTTACGGTTGAGTTTTCAACGAATCGCCGCTGCTGGTCTATTTGGGCCATTATGGCATATTTGTTTGAGAACGTATGGAGGAAATATTTTGATTGGCGGGCTACCTACTCGATAAGGTCAAAGGTGTGCAGAGCTGCTGATGGTTGAGGGCCAATGTTGATGGCAGAGACCTTCAAGCCAAAGGAAGTGAAACTTGCAAGGTGCGAAAATATGATCTTGGCGTACATTATGGAGGAAATGTAAAGAACTTTGGGATGTGTAAGCAAAAATAGGATGCGAGTTCATAATATAATATAATGAAGGAATATAAAACAGATGAACAACAAATCAGAATGATATGAATGAATGAATAATTTACTTTATGAAGATACAAATTGTAAAAATATTCATAATTTTTCAATAAATATTTGTATACTTATTATTAAGTTTTAAGTCCAAATAAATTGTATAAAATGTTATTTAAAATACACAAAATAATCAAAATATCTTTATTATTTTCCCTAAATATTTCGAAATACCTATTACACATTTTTACATACTATTTCGCCCGAGCTTAGCCTCAAGCAACTTTCAATTCCACTTGATGCCCAGCACTGAAACTCGTTGAAACACTTAATAAATGTTACATATCCCCCCTTCTGTCAAGGCAATCCCTCCCCGTGACCGCTCCTTATCAATGCCAAATGAAGTTTGCTCTCCAATCCCCAACCCACACACGAATTCGAACATTTTTCGCACATAAATCACATTGACCTTAAAAAAAAACCGTATCGAAACAAAAAGGTTGTCATAACATGGCCAAAACCATAACCAAAACCGAAACCAAAGGAGGCAAAGTGTCTCCACGAGGAGAAGGGGTCCACAAAAGAAGGACAAGGGGACAGGAGGACGCGGAGTCGGGAGGAGGAGGACAGAGGCTGTCAAGGCTACGTGACAAACAACAAGGTGACATAAATATCCAGTTGCTCCAAAAAGGAAACTAAACTTTTTTTTCATTTTTAGCCAAGGCAACATAACAAAGTCCCCACAGAAAGGGGCAGGGGGCCAGCGGAGACGCGTTCCAAGCAATGAAAGCATAAAAGTGATACAGGCAAGCCTCGGAATTTAGAACTACCTCAAATCTATATTTTTCTAGAAATGTATAAATATTCATTAAGCAGTTTATTACTTTTTACAATTTTAAAATCTTTAATTCAACATATTTCTGCCTTGAGAAATATGCACTGATTTGAGTCAATATTTAAACAAATTTCTTTACAGAAAAAATTATATAAATTGGTAAAAAAATAATTTTAACAAGAACACTTTCTTAGCACATTATTCCCCTTTAATTATAACCTAGAATATTTATTTAATTTAAAGAGTGATCACTTTAACTAACCTGCACATGCAGCTGCTGCTGTTGTTGTTGTTGCTGTTGCGTCTGCGGTTGCATTGGCCAGACAAGATTGAGATTCCTCGCAGATTTCGGCGGCTGTGGGGGGTGTGGGGAGAGCAGCTGATTAGCCGGTGTTGCCGCTGCTGTTGTTTTTGTTGTATCAAAGTGTATCAAATTGGCGGTGTGACGTCGCGCGGGTAGAGCAGGAGGCGGCGTGGCGCAGGGAGACTCCTCCAGATCGCTGTCTCCCTCTAGCGAGTGTGAGAGCGAGAGCGATTGCAAGTTCTGCAACTGTTGTTGTTGTTGTTGTTGCTGCTGCTGTGGTTTGACCTCGTTTGTGTGCGTTTTCTTGGGCAATGTCAAGGAATTGTTGCTGTTCCCATTCCCATTCGCATTGTTGTTGTTGTTGTTGTTGTTTAGCGAAAGCGAACGCGCAAAAGAACTTTTGAAATAGCGACACGGCATCTGGAAATCAAAGTCGAGATCCGCCAACTGCTGCATATTTGCCTTTTGCATGGTTACAAACTCTTAAAAACGTTTAACTTTCGATTTAGTTTCTATTACACGTTAAATTATTGCTTTGTCTCGCTTTAAATTGGCATTGTTGATGTTTTTCTATTGCTTTTGCTCTTTTCCCTTCGCGCCTTTTTCTTATTATTGCATTGTTTCACGCACTCGCATCCGCAAACGCACTAACACGCACTTGGCACACACACAAACACATACGCACAAATCAATTCGTTTTTGACACTTAAATTTAGCGAATTTATTCGAATAATGAAAACTAAATGGAAATCAATTGCAATTTCAGCCGGATCTTTTAACGCGCGCACAACAGAAACAAAAATGTGCAAGGATCTTTCCTTAGCGTCGATCTTCAAGTACTTTTAAAAAGACTTATTTCACATTAACACACAGTTCTTGTTAATTATTCCATTAATTCTTCGTTGCACTTCTTTTATTTCATTATCTTCATCTTTTTCAAACGTTTCTTCCGCGCTGCCGTTACGCGTGTGCTTTGGTCGAGTTTTTTTGTTGTTATAAAAAAACTTTGGCAACTTTGGTAAAACTGAAAGAGACCGTGTTTGCTATAGATGAAAATACTGACAGTGGGACCGTATTCAGGGTTTTCAAAATATTTTTCCCGCCAAGCGGCGGACAGGAAACAGGAAACAGGAGCCAGAAGAGCGGTTTCCTTGAACCTGAAAGAGAAATCCCGATTTCGAACTAGATGTTACGAGGGAGAGATCGCTATCTTTTATTTTCAAGGACAGAACAGACCGGACAGTTTTTTGTCTGATTGGTTGCGTTCACCAGAACAACATGATCACTGATCACTGATGGATTTCTATCGATAGTGCATGATCCCTGATTTTTTTGCAAGATTTTAGTAAACATGATAACCAAAAAGGGATCGTAAAAATAGTCCGTTACCTTTTCGCGATACTGATGGATTATATCGATGGTTGAAATATCGAAATGAAAAATAGAGAAATAAGAACGTAACTAATGGAAAAATAAATTATTATTAATGAAAGCAGTGGTCAGTCATTATAATTACTTAATTTTAACGAATTGATAATTATTTATATAGTTATTATTATGTTTTTGTAAGCAAGAATGAAGTGTACAGTGATGCATTAGAATAAAATAAATTTGACATCACGCCTTTTCAATGAAACAAGGCACCACATTCAGCAATAAATTATTTTATGAGGTCTCTGGTCAAAAACTATTACTTGGACAATTTAAGGAATATTTTAAATTGTCTCCAGTTGCTTTTTAGTTACGGTTACCTGTTGTTTATTTAAATTATCTTAAAAGCAAATTCAAATCAATGTTGGCGGGAAGTAGGAAGATAACGATAGGTTCCAAGCCGATGTTTTTTGAGGCGGCGTAATGATCATACGCGTTCACCAGAACAATTGATCACCGATCCCTGAGGGATCAGTGATCAGTGATCATGTTGTTCTGGTGAACGCAACCATTGAGATCGCGATATTTTTTGGTATTTTTTTATATTTTTCCTTGGTCGATCTGCTTGCTGCATGACTAGCGTTGCCAGACTGTGATTTTACCATAATTTTATAGCCCACGGTTGCTAAGTTTGGTATTTGAATATTTTTGAATTTAGACAGTTAGTTTAAAACTAATTATTAAATTAGTATTAAACAAGAAAGGAAGATTAACAGCGTTTTGCTTATGGAATCTAACAGAAGAAAGGATTTTTCTGTTATTGAGAGAGTTAACAGCGTTTTGCTTATGGAATCGTGCTGTTTTTAAAGAAAATCTGGCCTAATTTTATCTTATAACTAAGAAAATAAAAATAATAATACCTTTCGGTTATAGCATGTTTTTTAGCATTTATTTTTTATATTTAGCCTGTTTTAGCTTATTATTGTACAAAATCTAGCTTATACGAAAGGCCATAACCTGGCAACACCTGTTGTTAAGAAAAAACTTTGGCTTGGCCAGGTGCTTATTTGGTTATTTATAAACCTGCAGCATTAAAATGCATAAAACTATGAGATATTTTAAATTAAATAGTTTTACCTATATTTTAAAAGCTAAAATTTAGTTTATTTTATGTTGCCCAATGTATCCCTCTCTCTTTTAAAACCTCTTTCCCTCTCGCTCTTTTCTATCTTACACTAAGCAGTGCAGACATTCAAACTTTTGGTTGCAGTTCGTGTATCTTTCAGATTTTAGAAAGCAGTGCAAGAAGCAGTGTAAAATTAAATGATCGTATAAAATATGGTAGAAATACATAACAAATCTATGTAAAATTATTGTACAACTATGGACACTTTTTTTATAATACAAATACCAAACATTTTATTTTTATAAAAAAAATTATTATAAATTGTTCTTAAATTAATAAAAAAATTACTGAAAAAGATCTATATTTCCATAATTAAGTGTAGTTACCTTTCGTTATTTTCACAACATTGGAACTTATTACAACACATTATTTTTAGACCTAATAATTCGACTTTAAGGTATCGAAATTCGTTATGTTTTCCCCTTTCCCCGGTAGCATTAGCATTTTCTGGCTTCCCATCCTCGATTCCCCCATTAAATAATCCCTAGACTAATTCCTATGCCTTATGTGGTATCTAAATTGGGGGAGACAGCTTGCCAATCAATTTGATTGTGCTGCGCTGATGTTTCGGCCCTGTTTATCTAGCTTTGGGGCAAGGATTTTTGGGCTTTTATCAGAACCGTAGTGCCTAAAGTCCCTTTGACGCGTTGGGCACAATAACCCTTCTGTCCCATTAACCGAAGAAATAACGCTAGAAACTTAAAGAAACTTAAGATATGTACATCTGGTTTTGATTTTATTTATTTATTTGATAATTTTTGAAATTAGGTCCAACGATTTTGACCATTTATAGAGATTATTTAATCATTTGTAATTTATTTTTATTTAAACAAAATTTAATAAATTTTAGCGTTTTCTGAAATCATTGAAATTTAAAGTGGGATCGTTAACCTAAATCCTACCTTGTTGGGAAGTGCTTTTGCTTGATACTTATTAATATTTATAAAAAATATTCCATTGCTATTTTTATTCCCACTGTTGCCATGTGCGCATGCCTCTGCGGCTCTCTGTTACATAAGCCTTATATAATGGGTGCGAGCGGGACAAGTATATAGCTCCCCGGCGGGCACTCAAATTGCGCTACTCTCCCTCTCTTCCCCACCACCACCCCTGCTCCAGTAATAGCCACCACGTGATTTCCACCGGCTGCAGCGAAAGAGCAAGTGAGAGCCAGAGAGAGCGAGCACATGGAGTTGTAAGAGTGGGACGGTCAAAAGGGGGGATTGCTCTTGTTTTGATTTTCAATTTGTGTTCCAAGCTCCAGCTCCCCCGCGCCGCCATGAAAATGATTTAATCTTTTCGAAAATAGTTTCAGTTACGCGTTGTTCTTGCGAGTGTGTGTGTCGGTACCGGTTATTGGTAATTGCTAATCGGTTGTGCCGCAGAGAGCCCCAAATGTGCGAGCCCAAGGAGAATATCATGGATTTATCCGTTAGAGGTAAGATCTGAAGATTCGATCCCATTCAAACTCCCCCTCTCACTCTCCCTGAGACTCCAGTTCATTCAAAAGAGACATCGCGAAAAACAAAAACAAAAAACCAAAACACGTGAAAAACAGTGCGAATGGGGGGTTTGTTTTCTCTGCCTCTCACTCACACTCCCAAAACTTGAGAGTGTTTTGGGGACCGGGAGAAAGAGAGTGCTGCTGGGTGGGCGTGTAGCGAAAGCTTTTTGCGTACTTTTTTGTTGTTTTTGCACGGGCTAAGCCCCCCCATGTGACAAATTATTTGATTTGGCCTTCTGATTACTACAAATTGGTTTCCCTACTTTGCTATTTTTTATTTTTGCAATTTATTGTGCCTTTTTTGTTTGCTATGCGGCGGAGTCTTAAACAAATAGCGGCAAATAACACACGCAAAAAAATATATTGAGAAGAGAGTCCGTTTGGCTCTCAATTCAAACTGCAGAACAGTGAGATCAGGCTAAGAAAACCAAAAAAAAGTCCAATATTTGAAATACAAAAAACAAAAACCAAAATAAAGACAAAAAAATCATTTTTTTAATTACAAAAACTTAAAAAAGCAAAATATTACAATTAGAAAAATCATTCCAGGACCACAACAATTTTTATATTTATAAATAAAAGAAAATATATAATTTACTTGATATTAAAATATTAACAATAAATATTAATAATTTATTAATATTAAAAGGTCTTGTTATTTGCAAAATTATTTTGTTAAATTTACAAATGGTTCTTTGTTGGAAGTTAAATTAATGAAAATTATTTTCAGACAAGATTTTGATTTAGATGATAAAACAATAATTTATGAATATTAAAAAGTCATATTATTTGAAAAATTAATTTCCAAAATTTACTAATGGTTCTGTTTTAGAAGTTAAATTTATGAACATTATTTTCAGACAAGTTTAGATGGAATAATCTCTGATTATTCTAATTAAAACTATAATTAGTTAATGATCACTGTTCTGCCCAGGTAGCGAATTTACACAGCATGCTGTCATTAATTAGCCAAGTCCAGATGCCGCTTAATTGATATATTGTAGCTGCCAAAACCCCTTGAAACCCCCTTGCCATACTACCAAACGACTTACCCAGAGATAAACCTGTATAAACCCAAAACCTCCTCTACGATCACCGGCGTTTGATATGACTCCCAAACCTGACCCCATTGGATCTTGGGTCGGCATTTACTGCCTTTGATATCAGACTAATCAAGTGTCCGGGGGTAAGCTCGATAAAATTCTAGAGACCCTTGGCTCTTGGCCCGATTCTGGCATAGTTTTTCAGTTGGTTGCCATGATGGACTGCTGTCCAGAATTGGTGAAATAGAAGCGACGACATCGTCGTCGTCGCCTCACAATCACAATCAATTGCACTGTCATCGTGTCGCCGGCTTCGTTATTTCTTATCAGGAGGAAAGGAAAGACGAGGTTACCAGGCGACTATAAATATTTACCCTCATGATATAGTTGGGCCGCATAAAAAATGAGTTGTGGCTGTTGGCTGGTGCCTTATGATGATTATTATGATTATGATGAGGATGGAGCAGAGAGGCAGACATTAGTTTAATTATAAACATTTACGACAAGAGCACACGGAGGGTGGAAGGGAGTCTTAAGTTGACATTCATCGCTCACGTTTAGAAAATAGGGCCTGATAAGACCCTAGAGTCTCATAAAGACCTTTCTTTATTCAGACATTTTGGTGAAATTCATTTCAAGACCCCCAAGTTTCAGGTAAAATTGTTAAATGGTGGGAATGTTAATAAGAAAATAATTCTCTGCACTATTATTACACAGAAAAAACTGTCTGTGATAGCTGGTTCTTTTTCTTAAAATGTGTGTTCATCGTTTGTGATTTCAATTCTCCATAACTCTTCCAAATTTTAAATTATGATTAACTATAAGAACAATATATTTATTTACAAATATGACTAAGAAATTTAAATTGATAAATAGATTTAGCTTAGGCTTAAAATAAAACAATTAGAAATTTTTGTTATTATATATATTATTTGGATTTAGAAATAATAGAACATTATATTAATAATAGAACGTAAAAATGTTTCCTCTTTCCTCAAAATAAAATATGCTTCAAATACACATTATGTATTTATTGTTCTAATATATATTTTTCTATTCCTTGATTTTTATTTGAAAGTATTTAAACATTAACTCTAAATAAACAACATCTTCAATGTGTAGTTACTTTATTTCTATTTATACTCTATTTTACTACAATCTCGTATACCCTATAATTTATTAGCATTTTCTAGCAACTTCTCCTAGCCGATCGACAAAGCTTCTCCGATCAAAAAAGCTTGTGGAGAGCGTGAGCCCCATTCTGAAACGCCCTCTCCATTCAACACCGACTCTCCCCCATCTGTCGTTCGTTTTTTTAACGATCGGATCTGATCACATGGTCAGGTCGTCGTTGTCGGGGATTTCGCGGCTGTCCCAGAACCTCCTCGATTCTCAGAGTTCCATTCACTTCGCTCCGCCAGATAAGATCGCAGCGCACGCTTCGCGGTGTGGAAAATTTGCCAATGCAAAGCGCAAGCGTTTGACCCCAAAAAAAAAACCAAAACAATTCCTCACTCTTTGCAGCTTTTCGGAGGCTGATTCCACAAATCATTATCTATCCGAAATCGGGTCGCAAAACACGCGACTAACCTGAATGGAGCCTTGGCACGCGCCCCTCAAAAAGTCGAATATAAAAAGACATCATTGAGGCGCGTCTGGGGCAGCTTTGGAAATTTTCTGGGCAATCTCAAACTGAGTCAGGCGTTTTATTTGGGTTCGGTCAGTCTTGGAATCGAATTTGGAAGTGGAAGTGGACTTGGACTGCCGGTGGCGTGATGATAAAAACGTATAGTATACCAATATATATATACTATAGGTATAGCATAGAGGCGATGCCAGGGCATTTGTTATGAATCGGTCTAGTACAGTCCACATAGTCCGTCGTCATAAAGGGGAATTGCTTCTCTGCTTAGATTAAATTCAACCTGACCGACAGTCAGACATTTATTCGGAAAAAAGTCAGTCTTGATATGCATAATATTCCGTCACTTGCTTATAGATGGGGTTATTTTTTATTGTGACAAAATTTAGACTATAAAATCTTTGTGAAATTTGGACATTAACTTAAGCTCCTAATTATATAATTATATGTACATATTAAAAAATAATAATAATTGTGAATTCACTAAGTTTACGATTAATAAAGTCTCAAGTCTTTTTTTATAGTAGCTTTTTAGTCTAAAGTTGTTAGAAAAGCAGTCAAGAAGTCATTTGTCATCTTCTAAAGTATATTTTTCATTTATAATAATAAAAAGCCGAGTGGATTTAGCCGCCTGTCCTTCCATCAGTCCAACCTTCTGTCTATCTTTAGGCTAACTAGGTTCTTGGGATTAGCGTTCTATAAAAATTCAATAATATTTAAGATAAGATACAAAACAAGATACAATTAATAATAATTTGTAAACTCTTCAGTTCAGTTTACTAAACCTCATCTCATATATTTAATAAATAAATAATAATACGTAATACGAGTAACTGTCATCGAATCAAAAACGATTTACAAAAAAAACTTTGATATAAGCTTTTTTATATAAATATTAATATTTCTTAGTCTCGATTCTTGGGAATCATGGATACTTAAGCTTACAACTACATATAAAATATTCGATAAAGTCAGCAGAAAAGTCCCAGACCTCCCTCGTCCTTCACCCCACTCTGTACCGCTGGCCATTACGTCAATTTGCAATAACGAAAACCAGAGAAATCTAAACAAAACTGCAGCGCCATCAAGTGCGGTAATAAGCAGGGTATCTCCCTTGCACTCACTGGAACTCATTCAAATTGCGAATGCGAAACGGTGCGAGGAGTGGGCTGGGGGGGTCACAGAAAGTGGGTGGCGGGGGCTGGCAGACAACGGACAGAGGCTTAAAATGAAATGGGGGAGCCGTCGCGTCGCCGCCAACGTCGACGTCTCTGTCGACGACAAAAATTAATATTATGTCATACACATGTATTGCGGTCTGCGGTGTAATCGGTCACTGTGTGCGTGTATCTGTCTGCCAGTTGGAGAGTGTGTGTGTGTGTGGGAGAGTAATTAGAACTACACAGCAAGAAAAACAATTAAAATGGAATGAAAATTGATTTTAAGCGCTCTTTTTTCATTAAAAATAAACCAATTTCTTTGGCAATAAAAAGTTTAGCAAAATGGTCAATTTTTTGCCAAAAAGTATGCAATATTTTTAATAGTTTCTTAATTTAAAAATCACCCATTTATTGAGCTCAATTTTGGCAAAGTTATAGTTATTTCTAAGCTTATCCGAGAAATTCAATATGTTCATTTTAAAGTTATTATTTAGATTCTTTTATCAACACAAAATTTGTAAGCACAGAATTAAATCTAAAAAACCATTTAATATATATATTTTTTGAATAAGAGTATATCTTTTGAATTAAAATCAAAATTGAAAGCTTTCCGCTTCGGTTATTTTTTGTTGTGTATATTACACAAGTGTAAAAGAGAGCGACTGATAGAGACGGGCTTGATAAAGCGATATCAATCTACACGTGTTGAAAATACGGCAGAAGCAAAAGCAAAACGCGATCGTTCATTGCCACGTAAATAAAAGCGCTAATTTACATAGACTGTTGAGCCAGAGAAAAAAAGAGAGTATCTGAGCCACTCAAAAACATAGAGAGATTGAGCCTGGCTCAACACTCACACAATCAAACCACATATGTACATACGTGCACTCACACACTGGCGGTTCAATTAAAAGGCGCCACAAAGACACATAAAAACGGTACTTTTTGCCATCGCTGTTTCGCATACAAATTGCAGGCAATCAATTTGCAACAGCAGTAACAACCACACAAACAACAACAATAAATACAATAAAAGCCACCGCAAAACTATAATCAAGAAGAACATTTAATGAAAAAAAAGTCCAATATACCAGAGAGCTTTTTATTTATTTATTTTATTGCGTGAACCGGTGGTGTATGTGTGTGTTTTAGTGCCAGAATAAAATTGTAATTTTATTGGCCATAAAATTTCACACTAAATATAAAATGCTTAGAAATTGTATCAGCGAAAAATTCTAACAATTGTTGGGGTTATTTCTAGATGGCCAAAACCCAATTAACACAAGGCCAAGTTTATAAAATTATCAAAAACAAATAATAGATACATTTGTATTTTTTGTTCGTATTTCAAATGAGAGAACAACTTTAATAACTGGTTTTGGCCTAGTGACCAGCTGTAAAACCGATTAAAGGCAGTGGAGCAAACTTTATAAGCAAACTTTATATTCACTTGCAAATTTTGTGGAACTAATGATTAATTGATTTTTAAAAAATAAGAACAATCAATTTTATTATTATATATTTTCTGGTATAATTCTATAATTTCTACAAGTTCTAATGCAAAAATTATTACGATGGTACGAACATAATATAATCATTAATATATTTAACTAAAAATAAACCAATTTATTGTAAATTAAGCATATTTCATAACGTTTTTTTTTTTAAATAAACACTAATAAAATATAGAAAATAGTATAATATATCAATGAATAAGGAAACACTTTTCAATTAATTTATAAACATAAAACGTTAGAATGGGAAATAATTGATGTGCGGGTGTCAGAATGAGATCTCTTCATATATTCGTAATTTTACTTTTTCTTTGCTCTTCGCATAAGTGTATCAATTGAAATTTAACTATCACAACACACAGAAACACTGAAATTAATTGAGGACACTATTTTCCTCACCATTAAAAGAAAATGACACACGCAGGCTTAATTAGCGACCACAACAATCAATTATGAGGCCCACATACTCGCAGCATCCCATGCCACTGTATCGGATGGATTTATAACCAGAGAAATGAGGGGTGTAAAGGGGGATCTACCGGCAAAAAATAAAAAAAAAACAAATAATTGAAAAGCCAACTTAAATAAGCACGTGGTGGAGTTAAGTGCATTGTTGTTGCTGTTGCTGTCTGTTGAGCGGAGCTCTCAGCGGTTTTTCATGCCAGTTTGTTTTGAATTGCAGTGCAGCTCAAGTGCGGCGGGTCACTCGCACACACAGGCACAACACACACACACTCTTATCACTTGTTTTTGTTGCCTTTGCGGTCTGCTGCTGCCCAGCGGCAAAAGTGTCAACAGATGATGAAAAATGCGCCACTTGAGAGCGAGGCAAGATGAAGCTGAAACTGAAACTCAATTCGGTTACAGATACAAAATTTAGTAGGTTCATTTTTTTTGGGAATTAAAATTTGATTAATAAAAATTTTATTACCATCATTACATCTAATAAGGTTAATTGTTAAATATTTGGATGGTTAAATATTCAGATTGTAAATGTACATTAATTTTGGGAATCATACATTTTTTTTTGCATATTTTAAGTAAAATTTAAAGGATGAAAATGCAATATTTTATATAAAAAAAATTCTCAATAATAATAATTAATATTTATTCAGAAATCAATTTTATATTAAAATGTATTTCCCTGAATCGATTCCCTATTATTCTCTCTGGATTTAGGGTTAAATACATACATTTTTTATACTAAATTTTTTATACTATAAATTTGATTTCTTAACTGAATTTGTTGTGCGTTTTTTCAAGTGTCTCAATTTTTTGTACTTTCCCTTTCCGTTATACGATTTGATGTATTGGCAGGAGCAGTAACAGCGAAAAGGGCAGCCCAGATTGCTGCAGAGTCCCTAAAGAAGGGTATACAATGCTTGTGTGTTTGTTTTTGTGGCTGGCAAATGGAAGGTGAGCGCCGTGTGAAGTTGTGACACTGACAGTTCCATGGATTTGTTATTTTTTCGTGTAATTTTTTTGTTTGTTGTTGTTGGGAAAAACTCATTGTAAGTGACACTTGTCAGGGGAGGAAAGTAAAATGGGGTTGGGGCTGTAGTCTTCAAACATTTTCGGTTGCTCATTTACGCCCCCAACCAGGAATTTGCCGCACAGATCAATCACAAGACCTAAGCCCATGTCTTACCCCACTCAGCTACCCCCCATTCCCTTGCCCCTCCCCCCTCTTCAAAGGAAATCCACCCCCCAAACGGTAAAATGCTGCGTTAATTGACAGTTGACGCTGTCGTCAACGCTGCTGGCGTCGCTGTCGGCGTCGTCATCGTTGCCTGACAGTAAATTGAAAAATTGTTGAGATTTCTCAAAATAACGCAAATGTAAAATATCTTAGAAATTACAAACAACGAAAAGCAATCAAGAAAGCTAAAGATACACTGAAAAATGTCGAAAAATTAATTTTATTGATATTTTTTTTGGGTTTTATCAACATTTAAAAGAAGTTGGGAAATCTAAGCTATTTTCAATATTATATTATGACCTATTATTGTTTTACAAAAATGTTTTTGCTAGTCAAAATTTAATCTCTAAGGAACCTAATAAATAAACAAGGTTTCTTTTATTATTAAATTATAGATTTACTTTGCCTTAAAAGTGAAAAATAATTTTAAAATATTTTAATTTTGGGTATCTATAAGATATTTTTGGAAAATTAATTAAACTTTTACAAAATAAAACTTTTTATTTTATATAAATGTTTTTAATTTTTATATATTTTAATATATTTATTCCCTGTGCACCTGTCTCTTGCTCAGCTTCTAATTCTCTATCTCTCTCTGATTTGTATTTATTTGTTCTTTGGCTCGGGCAAAAATAAATTAAACTTTTACGAAAATGCTCGGTTCAAGGTGAGTCTATATGAGTGTGTAGTATAAATAATTTATGTGGCCATAGTTTCTGTACCACATCAATGCTCTCCCCCCCCCCATATCTTTACTTCGCCCCCCGCACACGCGCCTTTTGTCTGCCAACGTCACACGCAAAATTTTAATTGAATTTACATTCTCATCGAAGAAATAGGAGAAAAAGAAGAAGACGCAATGAAAATAAAGAAATATTCCTATCTGTTTGTTAGTTGATAAGAAACTGGAGAAGGGGCGAGAAAAAAAAACTAATTCAATTAACAGTTGGCCAATAAAAACGGAAAACGATTGCCCATTTAACTGGACATGAGGGCTGGGCGTAGAAGGGGGGCTGAACTGAAATAGTGTTCAATAAAATAGAATTGCTCAATCAAAATGGTTACCCAGGTAGCATTATATTCTCATTTTTATTTTGGCTGGTCTCTAAGGCTTCTTTTGCATAGCAGTTCTTACCTATTGTTATGGGGAATCAAGGGTATATGTGATTTATTAGATATTTTTGAAGAATTTTTTAATATAGTGAAGGGAAAAAGAACTATGAATAAATGGAATAATCTTGTGGAAAATATAGAAGAAAATCTCATAAATCCTTTCTACATTTTCTGTATTTTTTGAGCATTTATACAATAAATTAAATTAAATTAATTCTGTTTGTCTTTAAGTATTTTAAAAATAAATTGAATTAAATAAATAAATTAAATAAGGCCTAAATATATTTATTTCAGCTTAAAAACAATTCTTATATTAACGATATAAAATATATTCAAGCGTCTAAATATTGCTAACTAATGAAATCATCGAACTATCCATTTTTAAGTAAGTTTTGTACGTCCTAAAAATACATTTTTAATGTAAATTAAAATAGCTCAAATTGATTAAAAGTTTTATAGCATTTTCCTTAATTTTTCTCGCATGACCAATTGATTTTCCCCAAATAAAACCGACTTTTTATGGGATTACTAAATAGTCTGGAACTTTTGAGTGTGTTAATTAGAGAGTTTCTGGGATTTTAACATGATAAATTTCTATTATAATGTCAAGGGGGTATCTTAAAGTCCAAGAACTCAACAAAAGGTGCTCTCAAGTTCGAAGGCTTTTCAAGGGAGTCCCAGAACCAAGTGCGTGAGCTGCCACTTAGGGCATTTCCTGCCCCAGTGTTTCCCAAGTGTTCCTCCCTTTTGGACAACAACAAATATGAAGCTCATAGATACATAGATACACATACGTGTGCACACGAAACCGACAGTTTATAAATGATCATGCGTGGGTGTGTGTGTGTGTGTCTTAAACAGTAGGTCGTTGGGTGGCAGGAGCTTGTGGGTGGTGGCAGTGGGCGGTGGGTGGCAAAGTCGTGCATGCTTTGTTTGTTTTGCTTTTGTTGCTGCCGTCACGTGGCCCCCTTCTCTGCCTCATCATCTATTCTTTTTTGATTTTTCTATTATTTTTTTTCTGTTTTGTATTTTGGCATTGAAGCTTCTGTGAGTTTGTTGATTTTTTTCTTGGTTTTTTCCTTGTTTGCACATTTTGTTATTTCAGTGCAGTTGAAATTATCAATATTGTTGTTGCTGTTAGTTGAGAAAATGTTTGACTTCTCTTGAGTAAGGGGAAGCGGAGGAAAAAAATGAAAATTTTCTGTCCGTCTGTTTGTTTGTTTGTCGTTTTTTTCTAGAGGAGTGCTTAAATGGTTGAGGAAAGTGGGCATGGGGCCATCTCCTTAGAGAGGAAGGGAAAACCTAGAAAAACTTGGAGTTTCCATGACATTTTAGGTTGCTCTATTAATCTTATGGAGGTTGAGGGAAATACTCTTTGAAGTCGTTTCAAGTGTGAGGAGGATTAAGCAATGGATTGATATTTTTGGGGAATTGGTTTTTTTTTAGGTATTTGGAATTTTAAAGAGATTAAATCATTAGATGAGATGGTTTAGGAAAGAAATAATTTAGTTTATTTAACTTTTGAATAAGGAAACCAAAAAATACAGATTTATATTTGAATATTGCTTATAAAATTAAAATATTTCACATCTTTTTCTGGGCAAATATTGATTTAAAGTGCAAATAGTTATATTATCCATTTCATCTTTAGAAATGTAACTCAAACTAAGTCTTCTACTAAAGGCTTCAATGCTTTTTTCACACCTTATTAGATGCCCTTACTCCAAGATACATAAATATATATTGAAAAAAACATATACTAGATATTTAATCATATATCTTATGCCACCTGCTTCTGTTGACTTCCCCTGATTTTTTTTTGTTAGTTATTACCCCTCTTAACAACAATTCCATAATAATTAATTCTATTCATCAACCTGTGTACCCATGCATCTAGCGATCTATTCAACCGGAGATAGATCGAAGTGTGTAAACAAATCGACAATCATTGCATACATTTGAACCCTTTGAGAAAAGTGCTAACAAAGGAAAAAACTTGAAAAATATTCTCGTAGTTTGGTGTTATTAATTCATTTGCGTGTTGCTAATGAATTGCTTCAGGCGAGTGTATTCCGCAGATACATGTGACATCCGAAAAGTAGTGCAGTGTATCTTTTTTTGGGAGTGTGCTCTTTCTCCCTGCTCTGCTTTTGGAGACATTCTAAGTTTACACAAGGAAATTTTTGGAGCAACTGAAAAAAAAATATGGAAAAGGCTCTCCCGTATGCAAACCAGAAGCTATATACCCCATGGCTTCCCCTAATCTTCTCGAAAGATCAACAAAGAGCACACGTACTAATTCCGTCATTCATTTGTACGTTAATTTGTACAACTTGTCGTCGTTTGCGCCGTCGTTCGGTTTCGTTTCGTTTCGTATAAATGTGCGAGATTTCAAATAGAGCAAAATGTAGTTCAGATCTCTGAGGGTATATACAAACAGATACATATATATGCAGCTAGCCAGCTAGCTGATAATGGGTAATCTCCATCCGAGATGTTAGCGTGTGTTAGAGAAACAAACAGAGGTATAGGTATAGGAATGCTCAGCTACATATCCCGCAGATCGCTAAACATGATGATCTTCGGCTGAGATGTTGTATCTATGACAGGTCCCTGCTAATGTCCACTAATTAAACGAATTTCAGTTTGTTGTTTCTTATGGATTTCCGATTTTTATCATCAAATGCACCAGCAGAAAGCAGAAAACTTGAAACTTAACTTCTTGTAGTTGATGTATGCCCAAGGCCGATCACCGATGGATTTTGATAAGGAACGTATATACTTGTGTACATATAGCATACGAAATTCTTCGGACCTTGTGTGTTTGCTCGGTGATATGTGCAGCAGTGTCCCGATAAGGTGAGCCATATTTGCCAGCAACCCGGCGGAGAACCTAAAAATCCGAAATCCATTTTTCGCTGCCTGCGACATTTCAGAAAATGCCAAAGCAAATAAATTTTTCGGTTAGGTACAGAGGCACATGGATATATGGTACACTGAGAAAATAAATAATTTCGAGAAGGAAAAACTAGGAATATGGAAAATATATTAATAAAATATTAATAAATATATTTAAACAGGAAATTCCAGTGAATTTTTCATTGAACTTTGAATGTAATTTGTTAAATGAGTTTTTAGGATAATTCTATTACAAGTTTTTTACTTTTTTAAGACACACTCATATATAAAAAAGACTGTATATCTTATAAATAAAATATCTAATATACATTCATGCAAACAAACGTGCAGTTGACACTTCAAATATAATAAAAAAAAATATATTATAAATACATAATTAATAATGTATATATCCCTCTTAAATTAAGCACATTTCTGCTTAAATTTTCCCCCCCTGCATATTCAATATAGATATATGTGCAGCCATATATATAGAGGTGTCCGTCGTTGGTTCCTTGACAAGCTGACATCTCGTGATGGGCAACATTGTTGGAACTATCTAAACCAAGGAGAGTCATATTTTTCGGTTCGGTTCGAAAATGCGTTCACCCACACTTTAAGATACATTTTGCGTTTTGTCTTTCTTTTGTTGCACTCGGAAATGTGGACCCTTGGGTCAGACGGGTGGTTTTCCGAAGGGGGTCAACCCAGTCGCCTCGGCATAATTTATGGCGCTCGAACACGTTTCGTAGAGAGGGACCACTGAATGGGAATGACGTTTCCGCCTTGTAGCCACAGCCAGAAGCTACAAACTAGAAGACACATCCATCCATCTATCTATCCAATATATATTTGTCTATGGCTTTCGGATTCGGATTCCGATTTTCTCCTGCCACCGCTTCCTAGTTCTTCTTCATGTCACATGATGACAGGCGACAGTTTTTCTGTGTTCGTTCGAAGAAATTAAGTTTTTGGGTTCCTCAACTTTGAGTATATATCCTCTCGGTTCTCGGTTCTGTTCTTTGGCATTTCTGGCCAGTGAGTCACTGCCAAAATGGCCAAAATAGTACACGAATCCCCTTTGGCTTAACGTACAGTCAAATTCGGTTAAAGTATTCTGATACGAAGAGCTTTGTAGTTGATCAGTTGTTGATCTCGTTGAAGGTTGTCCATGGTTGGAACTCTAACATATTAGTTCGTTAGCATCAATGAAGGTCAGCGGGAAATTTTTTGGGGCAGATGAAAGGGCAGACAATGTCGTGATCAGGGTTATTGTAAATAATCTTTGGCAGTTGATTTTCTATATATTATAATAATAAATAAAGTGTAGTTATTTGACCAAATATTTAATGATATACTAATTTTTGTACAAATACATAATTTGAATGAGTTAATATGGTAGTATTAAAAAATTTTTTTTTCTTTCATATTTAATACAAATAAAAATCATAGTAATTAATTATAAAGATATAAAAATTAACCCACAGCTATATAAATGTCTTATAATATAAATTCGTATTATATTTTGCAAATAATGTCAATAAAAAACTATTTAAATAGGCTCGATGGCGATCATTTCGTCGTATTTTAATTATTTTGTTTACTCGTAGCAATTAATTGAGTGTGAACCTTATCAGCGCAGATACTTTTTGTTTCGTTCTAATCGGGAATAAAACATGAGGTTCAACTGATGGTGCTGGTTGCCACCTGGGATGTGAAATATTTAATTTATTATTATAATTTTTTAGGAAGACCAATGCAAGGCGGTTCCATTAATTAATTACACCCCTCTAACATCCTAAAAGATCTAAATTGGAAAATGTTCTCAAGTCTCTTCAAGTTCTCTGTTCTCTATTTTTTATTTTACAATTTTGTGTTTATTTATACAAATTACAGAAACGAAAATAAAAGGCAGAACTACAAATACAACAAACTAACAAAAATTTCCACACATTAAAAAGGTTTTCATAGCTATGAAATCAACTCACGTGAGCGCTGCTGCAGTCGACGTCGCTGTTAGAAATAAAAACAAAATAAAAAAAAATTAAGAAAAAAAAATAGCAAAGAAAAGCACAACCGAAATAGTGAAAAATAAAGAAACTGGCAGATAAATCAGAGAGGGAGAGCGAAAGACAGAACCTAAAAACATTGAAATGAACGCTATAGTTGCCGCAGTGCCAAACACAGGCGTAAGGAACAGATACAGATACGGGGCTACAGATACAGCCATACTAGCAGATACATCTACGGATACTACAGATACAACTACAAACGTCAGCGTTTTGGTTCCATTGACGTAATAGCCAAGCAGAGAGCAAAAAAATAACAAAAAAAAAACACCGACTTTTGCATGAGTAAATTGAAATGAAGCAAAATAAATAAAAATTGACCGGCTAGCGATCTCTCAGATACTCAGATACTTCTAACCGAGAGATACTTGTTCTGAGAGACAGAGAAAGAGAGAGAGAGAGCATGCGAGAACCATGTGAACTTTGAGACGCAGTGGAAAATGCCAAAAGTTTGGCACGAGTGTGAGTGAGAGGCAAGTGATTAGATGGCAATTAGAGGCATTAGAAAGGGAGGGGGCCAATCAGAGAGCAAGAGAGAGAGAGAGAGAGAGAGAGAGAGAGAGAGAGAGAGAGAGCTAGCAAGCTTTAGCCTAAGTTTAAGCTTAAGTTTCTCAAGTTTATTTCTCCGATTAAAACTTTAAACTGTAAACGAAGCATTAAAATTCGATATTAGTTCATGGAAATAAATTTTAATTAGTAAAATAGATTGGAAATTAGAACTCAACATAATTTATAGAATTTTTAAATTAAGTTAAAAATTGATGGATTTTAGCTTAAATATTTTCCCACTGGTTTTACCATTTAAACCTCCAGACCAAATAAAAAATATTAAAAATATTTAAATTGTAACTTATTAAGGTTTTAATATTTAAATATTTTTATTAGTCCCTTTTTTTGTTTTCAACAATTGTTTTTTATTTTATTTTTTGAGTTGCGCGCGCCGTTTGCCAAAAATAAAAATCCCAACACGCGGGAGAGAAGCCGCCGCAAGAGAAGCAGCGTGCTAGAGCAGTGTATCTCAATCCGAGCACACACCATGTATCTGTATCTGTAAATGTATCTGTGAGTTCGCCCTTAGCTGCCGCTCTCTGTAGCTCGTTCGTTCGCTCGCTCTCAGATTCTCTCGCGGGCGGCGTGTTTCTACACTTTGCAAGCGTGTGTCAGTCAGAAGTTAGTTGAACATTCAGCGCCACAAAAGCCACGCTAAAAACATAACATATTAAAAATCAAAATTCACTAAAAAAATTCATTTTGTTTAAACCCAAAAAAAATTGGCAAACTATTCGAGCAATTAATTAAACAAAAGCAATTCAAAACTAATATAATGAGAGCTTTACCGAGAGCTAAAGTTCAAAAAAGACCAACCGAAAAGCACGTGTCACTGCCGAGCAGTTGAAACAAATGAAATCCAACCAAAAGTGAAATATAAATGTGGAACTTTCAACGAAATAAAAATTTTAAAAATTTAAATCACAAAAATTAGCGCGTGTTTGTAGGTTTGTCTGCGTGGAAACATTGGAATAAATATATATATATCTTGGGGATTTGTTTGTGTGTGTGATTAGGTGAGAGTGTGTGAGTGAGTGTAATGTTCAAGTTTTGTTCATAGTGCAAAAAGCAGTGTAAAACAAACAGAAACAACAATCAGCTGACTTGCGCGCACTCTCTCTCTTTCTCTATATATCTCTTTCACTCTCGTAGTCGGTCTGTCTCAAGTCTCCACTCCTCCTCTCGCTCTAGCGGGAGGAAATGCACCGACAAGTGCAATGGTGAATAAGAAAGCTTCGGCGTGTAGAGTTGGCCCCACTTCCGCATCCTCCTTGCTGTACGTGTATTTCTTTCGGCGACCTTTCGAACTTCGAATTCGGCATTGGTAGTGGTAGTGGTGCTTGGTATAGGCGCTTGTCACATGCGCGCTACGTCGACAGCGACGCCGGCAGCGGTGGGGCACGAAGGCACAAAGATACGCCGACACCCACACAACGCAGCGTACGAACCGAGCCGAGCAGCCGAGCGGCGCGCAGTCATGGTTTTTACAGTAAAAACAGCAGCGGCGACAGCGAGTCACACGTCGAGCGTCGTTCGTTGAGATACAAACGCACGGATACGCGCGGATACAAGAGCAACGCACCGCATACACCTTTTAATCTCCAGAAAGGATACCAAATAAATTCACTATAACCGCAGATTCCGCAGATAACAGTAACAGTAAATGAGATACAAATAATATAATAATAATATTCAGATAATGAGTGTCTTTGTGTGTGTGTTGTTGTTCTGATTCCGATTCCGAATCCGTTTCTGTTGTCAACATTTTTCATCGATTTTCCCTGTCGGGCGCTCGTCGTTTTTTCGCGAACTCTCTCCCCTTTCTCTCTCTCAACCCGTCGCACCTCGCCGTCTTGCTCTCTTTCGCTCGCATCCTGTCGTTCGTTCGTGTGTGTGTCTGTGCGCTACGCGTGTGTGATCGCCACCCACACCGTTCCACCGCCGATACACCTACACCTGCACACCTATATACTACCTGTGTAACGCAATTCTCCAAAAGCTACTGCAGCTTCCTCTTCTTCTTCACCGCCAGCTATCTGCCATCTTTGTCGCACGCCGGGCGACGAAACGAAACAAAAAACTATTGCAAATGCCATATTAGTGCTTTATAACTGTACAATAAGAGATATATCACAAAAAATAAACACACACACACACACCTTCAAAGATATAAATACCAAATATATACATATGCGTATATATAGCGACGAAAGCAAAGGAGAACTTTACCCAAAAAGCAATTGATTTTATTTTTAGTGCGGCCAGAAAAATAGAAAAAAAAGCCTAACAACAAAATTTCAGCAGCGTTTCATCGGCAGCAGCGTTAAACGTTTTTCAAACTGAAAACTGTCAACAAAATAAAACCCAACAACACAAAAACAAAAAAGGAACGTCGAAAACGGAAAGAGGAAAATAGAAAATAGAAAAGCCACAGAGAGCAACATAAATGCAGCAACTAAACTAAACGCATTCGGCATTTGCAGCAACGGCAGCAGGAAAAACGCTATAAAAATAGCTTAATTAGCCAATGAAACAACAAATTCAATTAAAAATAAAAATAAACACACAAAAAACCAACTAAAAAGTAACCAAAAAGTCAGCAAAACCTTTGACAAAAAACAAAAAAATAAACTTAAAACGTACTTTTAACTCAACATAAAAAAGCAAAAGCCCAGCTAACAGATACATGAATTAGTTTTTAATGCAAAAAACCCCTTAAAAAATTCTTGTTGTACTCGCAAACGTTGTTGTTAAAACTTAAATACAAATAACATAAACACTAAGTTGAAGCAGAAGCGTTTAAGAATTGTTGAATGAATTCGCGGTGCCTTTATTTATAGCAAGCATAACAAAATCCAACAGAAAAGTAATAATATATACACACACATAAATATATATATAAATACAAATATATATATATATATATCTATATACAGCTCTATATATAAATATCTATGTAAAAGTCTATAGAGAAAAATCGTATATATATTGATATAGACAAAGCAATAAAACGTAACGGGAACGTGCAATATTTTCAAAGGTTTAATTAAATTAATTTCGATTGTGATTCAAAATAAAACAACAACAAAGATACGGCAACAACAAATAACTAAACTAAACTAAGCAACCAAATCAAAATAATCATAAAATAAAAAGTGAGAACAACACAAAAATTCGTTCGTTATAATTAAATAATTGATTAATTATTAATTGTTATTGTTGTGAGATTAACATCATTATTATTAAAATTATAATTGCCATTCAACAACAATTATTACCAATTGTTGCCATTGTGAAAACGCACTCAAACAACATAAATAAATATTAAAATAAAGAGAAAAACAGCAAAAAATAATTAGGAAAAAAAGCAAACTGCAGGCCAACAAAAAACCCGCAACGAGACACTTTTCTGTTCGTGTATAATCACAAAATTTCGGAAATTTTTATGAAAAAATGAGCGACAGGGAGCGATCGTCCCCAACACTGATCGAAACTGGTTTAAAAAACTTAATTGGCGGCCGTGATGGTAACTATCCACTGATCAGCGGCATTAATGGTGAGTTCAAAAAGCACAATGCGAAACGAAATCAAAGGGAAATAGTACAGAAATATTATAGAAATAGTTTTGTAGTTTCGTAATAATAATTATAGTACTCGAAAGTGCAGGTCTGCAATTGAATCATTCTCCAAAATAGTGGGTCATAAAAGTATCATTATCCCGCAAGTGCCGGCAATCTGTTCCCACTTGAAAACATTCAAAAAACCAGCAAAGTCATAAAATACAAATTATATTTTGATTGGGTCATCGCACGTCCGGAAATGTATGCAAAATAAGCAAGGGAATAGGGGGAAGTTCTCGAAAGGGGCTTAAAAAACATCAACATTAGGCAGACACGTTCCGTACCAGACCCAAATCCAAATTAATGGCAGAATAATGTTTAAAATAAAACCAAACATTTTTCATTTCTTTGCCAAACAACATAAATCAATTCGAGGCGGAGGTGGGCTGAGGCTTGGCATTTTCCTAGTACTCATCGCTGAAGTAATAGCGTTAGAGCTATATAGAAGTATCTTTCTATCTATCTAACGCCTCAAATCAAAATTGATAAGGCTGTTAACCCACAAGCAACCGCTGGGTGGGGGAAAACTTGAGCCAAGGGTTGTCGCAAGGTTAAAGTGTATGAGAGCACGGTCAACCGAGTGTCGCATGTACTCGTTGTCGTAGTTGCGGGGTCATTGAAGTCCGTTGAACGTGAGCTGTGACCCCCCTACCCACAATCCCTCGCCTCGATTAACCTCCCTTTTTCAAATAGACTGGACACCGGACATCGGACACTGAGCTGTGGCCGTTATCAGTGCCTTAACCCATTGGACAATCTGGGACAGTAATCGATTTGCTAGAAAAATAATTAGTTTTAAGTGTTTGTACGAAGGTTTTTGGGTTAAACTTAATTATAATTAATGATTGGGGAAATTTTGTTTATGCTTTTGATGGAATTTTGTTAGATTAGAATATATTTTAGATTGAAATATAGAACAAATATTTTATGAACTTAATAAGAATTAAACTGGAGATACAGATAATAGTTATGGCTTTTTACAGTAAATTTGTGCTCCATTTATGATATTTGTTATTAATTAAATTAATGCAAAGTCAAAATTTATAAAATGTATTAATTTATTACAGTTTATAATTATTTAAAATAGTTAAGCATACTTAAAGTACAATTTTATAAAAGAAAAACCAGTTAATTATTCCCTTGATTTCCACCTTTCTTCAACTTTATTTTTTTAGCTTCCCAAAAAAATATATTCTCAAAAAAAAATTTTTCTAGAATCCTTTCTTCTTTTTGATTCCTTTATTTATGCTCTCAAGGCTGTCATTTATCTTACTTTGCTGCAATTGTTATCCACTTTTCATTGCATTTCAATTCGAATTTCTTTTTCCAAACAATTACACAGCAATTTTACTACGCCGTCGTGCTGACTGAGCTGAGCTTTTCCTCACTTCCCCCACCCACTCCCCGCCAAATCCAGCCCCGCAAAACCCCTTTTTAAATCTGTGGCAAGACATTTGCATAAGAAAGGAATTGGTCTTGACCAGCATATGGCTTCGAAAACCATCTCTGGTCGGAGGGGAAAAAGAATTCAATTCAGAAAGCATTTTAATTCTCTTATTTTCTTTTTTTTGTGCTGTTGCATTTTTTGCTGCCCCGCCCACTCGGGATGCACCCACTTGGCCTGCGGCAACGGCAACGTAACCAGAAATCAATAGCATAAAAGCAGAACGAGAAAATGCCATTAAAAAGTGTCATAATCGGTCAGCATAATGAAAAGCATTTTCTGCCAAGTATGGGTACAAGTTTTTCCTGCCCCTTCTTTTGCGTTTCTCTTGGCTTTCATTATTTCCATAAATCAATAAGCGGAAACCCAAGGGAAACCTTCTCCAAAAGTTTTTATTTCTATTTATAATTTATTGTAGCATAACTTTTGAGGCCATCCTCTGTTTTAGTTTTATTTTTTGTTAATTTTTCTTAGTTCTTATCAGCCATGCCGTTCTGTGTGTTAACAAGCCTTTGATTACCGCATTAAAAAAAAGAAACAACACTTTATAAAACACACTAGTTAAATACGGCAAAATAAACATCGGGGGTTGGATGGAAAAGAGGCAGGAACAGGCTGATAAGCTACAGATAGCCAGGGGCAAGTGTGAAGAGCGCTAGTTACACGGCAACAAAATAAATTTAACTATAATATATCTTGAAGTAACATCTAAAGTATCTGTTAAAAGTAACACAGTAATACTTAAGAAACAAGGTCTTTAAAGGCAAGAAAAGTATCTAAAAGATTTAAAATCCCTTCAAAATAATATATAATAATACTTTCAGTGTACAGAGAGACGAGGGGAGTAATCAACTCAGTGATAAGCCAAAAGAAACTACAAAATCTTACATGAACCGAGTGGCAAAGGGGCGGAGATAAGATTACTGGACTTTGGGTGGAAAGGAAGGAGTAGTTCTCGTCTGGCACAAATCACTCGCCTGGCCTGTCCACATAAATTCTTTGAGTGTAACACACTAATAAAAAATATAAAAAAAAAAAACTAACAGCTGCGTGTGCCATTGCCGTCGAGGGCAAAGCTCAAAAGTTGGTTTAGTTCCTTTTTGATAAGCAGCAGCGCATTTGATTTGTATCTAACTGGATGAGTGGCAATCCAATTCAAAGGCGGTTGATGATTCGTCAGTGCTGAGGGGATTTATGTGGCAGATACCAGTTGAAACCAAGTCCAAGTCATTTGCTTATAAAGACTCATAGAGCTAGATTTATGCTTTGATTTTTGAGGGGAAGGAAACCTATATAATCTGAAAGGAAAGGAATTAAAGAATAATTATAATATGTGAAATTATTTATGAATAAAACCATTTTATAATTTTGTAATGGAAAAGGAAATAGTTGGTTAAGACTAAGGCATTCAAAGCTATTTAAAAAAGGTTGTAGCTTTCAGTGTAAGCCAAATATAATTCATTTTAAGTCTGTTTAACTTATAAATATTTAAATAACAAATAAAGAATACACTTTTCAATCGAAACTAACCATTCCCTGTTCATATTTTATTCAAAATTGCAAACGAATTGCAAATAGAAGCCTAATTGCTTGTCATCACCTTTGTTTCGCTTCAATTGAATTATGAAGGCAAATGAATGCATTATTTCAAGTGGAATTTAAAATGCTATCTACAAACGCCATCTATCTATCTTTCTATCTATCTATCTCGCTTTTGTAACCACGCTGTCTCTGTCCGGGCTGACGGGCAATTATATTTTATTCGATTTGCATGTCAATGTTGCATAAAACGAAGCGCCGGCAATTGGCATAAATAAATGACAGCTCGAATTGTTGTTTGACCGAGTAAACAAGTGGCAGGGATTGACTATCTCGCCCTGTGTTCATTATTGATTGCAAATTAGCAGCAAATCATTAATCTAGAATTTTTTTTTCAATGACATAATACGCAGAAAAAGGTGACAACTGATTGCTAATGTGAATCAATATTTATATAATCTCACAAATGCATTGATAACCTGGCTCATAATGCTTGTCACCATCAGCAAGCACCACCCTTGGATTCAGGAGAGAGATTAAAAATCAGTCAAGTGCGAACCGAACTTGGGCTGGAAATCCGGCTTGATATTTTTTCATGCCCATGGAAAGAAAAGTTAGCCCGAAAACCCATTGATTCATTGACTTCATTGGCTTCATGCAATTAAAAGTTTTAATTGAAAAACCTGCCTAGGCAAGAGTCTCAAGACAAAATAACATCCGTGCAAGCGCAGACTTTTTGCATTTTTAATTAGGCGAAATGTGTGAAAAGCTAGTACTAGAAATATCAAACAAAAGTGGCTACAATGTGTGAAAAATATTTTCATAAATATGTAAGAACAGGGGCGGAAAATGCAGCAGCGGTGGGTAGGGTAGTGGTGGGGGGTTGGGGTATGAGGGAAATCTTAAACTGAGCAAAGAAAAATGCTGGCGTGTGAATTTGTCATGCCGCGAGCAGCTGGTGTGGTAATTTTTTTGTTGTTCACACAAATTGCGGTCAAACAATATGTTTGTTGCCAGTCTATTTTCGACATGATCGCGATGCGTATCAAAAGTCTATATATCTGCAGCTCTTACATCTATATATTCCTTTCCCAGCAAGTGGGCCTAAAGCTTAAAGTGTGAGTCGAGTGTAGTATAGGGAGAATGTTTAATCAATTTTCGCTGAGTTGCCTTTTAAAAAAGAACAAAATATGTGGGAAATTATTTGCTGGCATTTGGCCATGCCAACCTTTATGTATGCCCCGTCCGCGCAGGTATATGTGTGTGTGTGTGTGTGTGGGTATCATCCGCAGCAAGGACGTTGTCGGCAACGTTTTGTACCTGGCAAAGGCAACAATTCAAAACGAAAAAAAAGAAAAACGGAGAAGGAACACGGCAAGAAAAAAAGGAATCAAATTAAGGTTAAATACCACAAAGCGAGCACACAATCACACACACACAAACTAGCCAGCGCAGGTTCAAGCATTCGCAGCGACTTAAATCTGAAACTAACACACGGATAACGGGTCGTATACGTATCCTCTTGGCGGCGCCTGAAAGCAGGCAACACTTTTTGGCATTTGCCGCCCGCCGACTTTGCTTCAATTTTTCGTCGAGTTCAGTTGCACTGACAGAAAACAGTGAATAACATAAAATGAAAATAAAAAATATATTCTAAATATGTTTTATAGTGTTTTTTTCATGCTAATATTTTTTTACAAATTTAAAAACGTGCAAAACTAAGGTGGAGTAAATTTTTTTATGTATCATTTCTTCTTTATGAATCATTTTTGCATTTCATTATAAATTAAATACTTTTAATTAGCTTTCGTCATTCTTTAAATTATTAATTAATTTAAATTAAAATTTTAATACTCTAATTTTAAAATAAACATTTTTCTAAACATGTTTAGAATAAAAACGAAGCACAATACCAAATTTTTCTTTAAAGTATTTCATAATTATGCCTAATTTCATAAGAAAACAAATAAAAATAATCTTTTCTTGTTATAAAAGGTCTTGTTTATAGGAAAACAAAGTAGTTATTGGAACAATCTTAGCCTTATTATTTTCCCGTGTCCTTAAAGTTGCTCGTAGGCGTTGCCACCGGAATTTCTGTTGGCAAAATGATGGACAACAACAAGAGCAAGAGTGGCACACAAAACAAACTGGCAGGAAGTTGGAAAACAGTCACGAAACCCAAACGGCTGAATTGAGCACTAAAAATAACAATAGCAACACACTTCATAGTGGGGGGAAGCACACTAAAACAGTCACAATTCGTGCAACATTAATAACAAAATCCATAAATGAAATAATGTTGACTTCATTTGTTTGCCCCGATGACGTCAAAAAAGGAAAAAGGAAGCGCGCAGGAGAACTCGAACGGGAAATAGAAATGGCAACAGAAATATAAAAAGAGGAAACTCAAAGTTCGCAAAGTGCCTAAAAATCGACAAAATACCAACCAAGGGGGGAGAAAGCTACACCCGCGAATATATATATGAACTTTTATTTTTGTTGTTGTTATTGTTCTGTTCTTTCTAAAAGACACACAGACCTACATCGCGTCGGCCCCATCCCCCTTTTTGCTGAGATTTTTACTGTGGAATGTCCTGTCGTCCCATAGTCCTGCCTTGAACATGTGTTGGTTGTAAACAGGAAGCAGCAAGCAGCAACAGAAGCAGCAGAAGCAAAAGCCGAAGCAGCTGGGGCCTCAAAAATACTCGTATACTCGGTCCGAAGAATGTTTTGCCACTCGAATATATGTAGTACAATCTCCCTCGCTCTGTATTCCCCCCGTTTTGTATCAGCTTGGTAAGGCTGCTTGCTTGCTTTTAGCCAGGCGTAGCATGTTGCAAATGTCAAAGTGGCAAAACCCGGAAATTCGAAGGACATGTTCGAAATACGACGCCCACACGACGCTCAGCGGGTGGAAATGAGAGAGAGAGAGGAAGAGAGCGGCGAGTGAGCAAATTTCGGGTTAGAAAAGTCTCCAAAGAGCGGCAAACATGCGCGAATTCCCTCATGGCAAAAAAAAACACTCTCTGAGTAAATTTGCTCTGAATTTCACTTACGTTTTTGTTTTCATTATGTATGTAATTGTTATTGTCTCTGGTGAGCCGGTAATGCTAGGCTCTCTCTGGCTTTTAGCCTCCTTTTCACCGACCTCCCGCCTCCCCCCTCAATCTCTCTTGGTAAATGTAAGCCAAACTAAAGCATCTTAAGCCAAGTTAGCGTCTCTCAGGTTTCTGCTTGCTGTTTTAACTAACACTAAGAAAACAGAAAAAAAAGAAAAGAGCTTTGCCTTAGGCCCCTCGAAATCCCCTCTTCTTCAATCTGGCTTTTCAGTTTCAGTTTTTTTCGTGCTTCTTGATTAGTTAAACTCTATCACGAGTTTCAGTTTAACAACTAACACCAAAAAATTATGCATAAATAAAAAAAATGTGGTAGTGGGTAAACAAAGTTGGCCATTTAGCGTTTAATAAACTGAGACACGAGGCATGATTTTGGTGAAGTGATGAAATTGCAGCGGGACCCATGAGGGGTATACGTAATATTGAGTCAAGCTAGGAAATTAGGAGCTAAGAAAAACTAACTTAAAGCTGGATTACAAAACTGAGCTTATAAAAAATACAACCCCTTTTTCCTCGTATTTCAAGGTCGCTGCTCGAAGCACGTAGCCCATTTTTAGCTCAATCATACGCACTGTTGTCCGCTGGGAGATTCGCCGAGAGCTTGACATTTGACAAATTACCCTCGAAAAGATCATCTGTAATATATATATACAAATATAAGTGCCTGGCACTATCAAAAGCCATTTAAAATTTATTTTTCCAAGCATTTTCCTAATCAGCCTCCACTGCTGCGGGTCAACAAAAATCACACATTTACTTCTGCTTTTCCTCTAGCATAATCAGCATTTTTTTACACTTTGCTGACGTAGTTTGGAGCTTCGCTGATCATGTGCTGAATGATGAACACTATAGCAACACAAGAAGAAGAAAAATAAGGAAAACAAAAAAAGCTTAGGGAAGAATGAAAGCAGAAAGCATGAAAAATGATTTCAAATAAACATTCTGAACTAAGGAAAATAGTAAACATTTTTATTTGCCAGTGCTAAAATGGTTCGTTTTTGCGGGAGAAGAAAATCCCAAAGAGAGAGAAACTAAAATTAGCCAAAAGAAATAAATGAAAATTGCTGCAACAAGTAATTGCAATTTGGAGCGTCTTGGCAGCAGACAACCTCCCTCTCACTACCACCCCTTGAAGAAAAAACATCCATTAGCTTAATTTACCTTTTAAAATTGTTTTCATTCTCTGCATATTTTTTTTTTCGTTTTATTTTTAATTGCACAAGCATATTTTTGGAAAATTCGCTTGGCTACATAGAATGTGTGCCTCTCTCATTGCTTTGCTCTTTCAATTAGCATTTCTTGTTGGAGGCTGCTGACGTAATTATCAATTGTTTCCAGATAACTATAATTACGTTTTCTCATATTAAATTGTCTGCTTTTATTTTGCAGCATAAATTGGCCAAGTCATTTTGTTTTATTTATTTAGTTATACTTTAAAATTTCTCCTTGGCAACTGTGATAAGCTCATTATATTTGCGACAAAGCCAAATAAAAGAAATGTCAGAAAATTTGAGAATTAAACACAGGAAATTGATCGATATCGATTATGACTCCCTGGGTTTAGCAGTGGCACCAAAAAACCTTAATAATTCTTATCGCCTTGGTATAAAATTGCATTTTTATGAACTCTTTTATGACTGGTTGCGTTGATAATGAACAAAAGCATTCTACGAATTACTTAAGAGCTCTTCATATTTGTATATACTATATATGTATGTATATTGTATTTATAGATATAGCAAATAGCCCTGGTGTATCTTAACAGCGAGTGCCTTGAAAAATTCTTAGATTGCCATTAACTTGATATGAATGGAACTTCCTCAGAGGTTGAGTTGAATTCCTGAATTCTGAAAAATTATGATAGATTTTGGACTCCATTATGCTTATCTTTTCCCCCTTTTTTTTTAAATACACACACATCGATCTTCATAATCTCTTTTGCCTGAATTGAAATTTTATTTGTTTTATTTGTTAGCTTGGCTCATTTGTCATAGAGACTTCTTTTGTCAGCGGCTTTTGTTGCACAAACAATTGTGTATTCCGTGGGATATTGACAGTCTGTAGATATATGTCTGTAGATATATGCCTGACTTATCAGTAAATGTTTACGATAAATCAAATCGCAGGAAGTGCAATTTTTATCGAAGAAAAATCACAGACAGTTGGGGAAAAATATTCGGCAAAAAAGGGGGGCTGGTAGAGGGTTATTATAAATAATTTAGCCTTTAGCTCTCAGTTTATTTTTCAATTTGGGGCGATTTGTGTATAATACGATATCGTAAACAAAGGATTATGGGATTTAAAATCATTTCAGACATAACAAAAATTAATACCGTAAAAAATGGGAGACCTGAAAGGGTTTTAAGAAGTATATATTTAGTAAAATGGGAAAAATATGGACAATATATTTGTATATATAGCAATAGATATAAATATATTTAGCAATAGGCAAACATATAGAATCTATTAATAATAATAAATTATGAATAGAGGTACAAAATAATAATCAATTTACTGCAATATATTTTCTTTTCTTTTCTTGTAAATTTTTAAATTATTTCTCCTCTAATTTTATTATCTTTTTCGTAACTGTCAGTACCCTTTGTTCCCTGTCATTTCCTTCAAATCAGCACGCATCCCTGACCACAACAGTTATGTGATTGGCGTTGTATCCAATCCCAATTATTGCTGAATTGCTCTACTTTTGATCCTTCCATCAAGTTTTCAATAAAAACTGCGGGATAGCAAGAAAGAGAGATAGAGAGAGAGAGAGAGAGAGAGAAGGCTGGCATAAAGAATTGATTAGTTTATAACGAAGGCAAATTGAGCTTTAATTTGTTTTGAGTGGCTCCGAGTAACTCTGCCCTCTATGTGCGTGACCAGAGTTGACAGTGTGGGTGTAAGGGTGTGTCTGAGTGTGTGTAGTTTACATTGTATATAAGGTCATATATTTTCAGGAGATATATAAAGGGGTAGTAAATATGGTCAAGACTCAAGTCAGAGCAACAATTTGTTGGCCATTAAGCTAAAGACTGCCCTTCGGGGAGGAGTGCAAGTCGAGACATTCGTTAGGGGACATCGATTAAATATTTAAAAAGACACACAGATATGTGGAACACAGGGTTACATGGATATATGCTTCTTGGTTTATTATTTACAGAATTCATTACTTAAAAAAGCACTATAAATACTTGGATTTAATTAATTATTTAATTTATTTTACTTATTTAATTAATTTAATTACTTAAAAAAGCACTATAAATACTTGGATTTAATTAAAATTTGAAAACAAGTATAGAGTAACTTAAATTGATAGTAAAGTAGGCTTTTAAATATCATCAAAATATTAGTTAAATAAATTTTAGAAACCATCTTAATTTTTATACCTTTCTGAGGTAATTTTAATATCATGGGAAAGGTATATCTAAGGATCAGTTTAGCATATACAATTTTAAGTAAAAGGAAGCTGTATTTATTATTTAAATATTATTTTCTTATAACCTTGCTTCTGATTTGATTTATTTCCAGGAAACCACAATTTTTTTAACCTTTTTTAAACATTTTTGACATTATAAAGCAGAAAGAAAGAACTTTTTCTGTTGTCTTGAGGAAAAGTACACCCAGTACTCGGTTTTAAACCAATTTAAAGTAAAAGGAAAATGTATATATCCTAACCTTTTAGTTGATATCACTTTTTTGTCCAATTTTGAGACAGTTTTGACACAATCAAGCTCAGCTCATAGTGTCTTTTCCTTTTGCCTTTGAACATTTGCCTAATGTGAATGCTGCGAGTCACTAACGTATATTAGTTGGCCATCGCTGTGGCTTTCTTCGTTGGCCTGCTCTGCAATTAGTTTGGCTTGCATTCGGCTGACATTTTGCCTGGCCCCTAGCACCACTTATATGTGGGCATCTCCTTCCTTCCCTCCCTGCGATCTGGCTTGCCTTTCGGCAAAATCTCGTGCATTCGCTTTTGTCAAATGACATTTCTATTTCTTGTAGAGTAACCCACACACTGCCATCGATGTATATATGCAGATATAGTCGAGTGTTGCCAGGAGGGATCCACCGTCCCCCCAACCACCCACCTCTTCCTGCACCTACAAAGTCTGCCACTAATGTGGCGTACGTTTTTTGGCCAACACTTTATCAAGATGGCAGACGCCTTGGCTAGCGGCCAGAAGTGCACACAAAACTACAGAATTTTACCTAGGCCAAAAATCAAGGGACAGAAAACGGAGGGGGGCGAGTGTGCACCTTGGGGGAGTTTTGTTGTTCCTAAAGAGTCAACTGCTCATTTTACAAATTCGAAATTCTCTAAGCAATTATCAGAATGAGTTTTCTGCCCATCAAAACTTGAGGGAAATTTTATATTAAAATCCATCGTGCACCGTCGCCACCCCAGAAAATGGATGAGTCATCCATCCATTTCTATTTGATTTCCTTCGCCTTTTCGTTTTGCTTTGTTAACAGATTTGTTTTCCTTTTTGGAATTATTTATCTTGGCGCAATTTCTCATGCCGCTAAAGGGGGGAGGGGAAAACTCTTCAGATTTTTTTGTTTGTGTCGCTGAAGCTATCCCCAATTTAAAGGAGGGGCCAAACCGGGGCGACAACATGTGCCATTTGTCTTAACCTTCAAGAACATTTAGACGTCATTCATCTCTCATAATTTTTCTTGCGCTTTTCTTCGACTTTTACGCGTAGCTCGTAGCCTTTTTGTGTTATTTTCTTTATATAGACGATATAAAGGTTGGTATTTTTCCACCAAGCACCACCCACCCACCAGCAGCAGGAATTCCTTTTCGAAACGAATTAAATACAAGTTGTTAGCCGGTTTCGCTGACAATTGTCAAAGTTCTCAGGGCGGTAGACAAATATTTTTCCTACTTAGAGCTGGGGGAGCAACGTCTGCCAACCCCCCGAAAATGTTTTTGGCCTTCTGCTTTTGGGTGGTGGCCATAAAACTTTTCGACTGCGCCAGTCAAGGACGTTTGATAAGATTGAACGGGCAGAGGAAACATTTCGCCGGCCGTCCCCCCTGAAAAACGAACTTAATTTGTATGCTTTTTTTGACCAAATAAAAAAATAAGAATAAAGTTTTATAGACGGAAATTATAAATGTTTTTGGGGGGCTGCGTCAAAGTGCAAAATTCGGAAAAGCCATTAAAACTAAGTACATGTGTTTATGGTTGGTTTGTAAAAAATATTATAATTCTAATTATAGAAGGGGGGAATTTGACTGAGAGGAATTTGGGATAATAACTTTATTTTGTTTAGCAAATTATTAAATTCCAAGTCACTACAAATGGCTAAAGAATTCCGGAAAAAAATTTTGTAACAGTTTAATTTAATTGAAATCAATTTCTTTAAAAATAACGAAGAATGCTTGAATTTCTTTGACACATATGTATCTTTTAGATATTTTATTATTATATTTTTACACTCTTCAAAAAAATGTTTCTACATATTAAATGTGTGAAAAGAACATCGTAAGAATCATTGAACTAGAACTTTGTTAGCATAATTCATAAATCACCGGGTGACGCAGTTCGAGCGGAAAATGTCCCTGACTAATATCTATATAGCTGTGTATATCTCAACTTAATCCGCCATCAAAAATATATGTCAACCGCACCAAATAAATTCCACGAAATACATAAAAAAGAAAACACAGAATAGCAAAAAGAGCTAAAAGAAAATGCTTAAAATTAAATGATAAAAATTCCAAAACACAAAAAATTAGGTAAATAAAATCTAATAAATTTTGAGAAAGAATTCAAGCAACTGCAATAAAGTGAGAAAATTTTTTTGTTTGATTGTCTTGATTACAGTCATCAGCGGCAGGCAGCAGACACAAGCTGATTACACCATATACACAACACAATATATACATACGTGTAGCGTGTAGCTATAGTTATAGATATAGATATAGCGATATGGACATTATACAATAACCAGGAGAATGCCGCCTCCTGGCATGGGGCCAATAAATTAGGCTGAGCAAATGAAAATGAACAATGAAACCCAACAAAAAAATAAAGGAAAACCACACTCATAAACGGGATGAGATGAGATGAACAATAAAGGTTGATCTGTGGACTAGGTGTTGCACTATATATAAAAAGTATTTATATTTCCCCGACACATTTATGGATAATCAATTTGAAAAAAAGATAATCACTTTGCACAACAACAACAACAACAACTAATGTTTCGAGTTTGTTTCTAATTTATTGGTTTCGTGTGCCTTTCGTTGTACTGCCACCTTATCCATGGGATATAGCGAACCACGGTTCTGGGGGGATCATAAATAAAGCTCGATTCGAGTGGCTATATCAATAGTTGTGGCGTCGCGTCTGGCTTTCGATTATCAGCTATCAGTTTTCGATTTTTCAGTTTAACGTTCCCATTAAATGGGATTTTATTGTTACGGCTATAAAGCATATTTTATGTGGGTCATATATAATTGCAGTGATGGATTGGGATTTTGACGTAATCAGAAAACTAATTTATGGAGGTTTATGCAGGGGAATTAATCTCTAAGTGAGTTAGTTCTCAAAATCAAAATGAATAAACAATAAAATGCATATGAAGTGAATTCATTAAATATGACGCATATAATTAACTAAATGTCTCAATTTATTATGAAAAATACACTCATATAAATATATATTCCAATGGCAAGCCCCTCGTAATTCCCAGTTGATGATATGTTTCCATATCGTTTTGCTAATTTCTTGGGAAAACTTGGCTTTAGATCATCGGAGTGACACTCAGTTTTTACATCATCTTTGAGCTTGACTTACATTGTTCTTATAATAGTATCTGTCAGTTTTGACACCTCGATATATACAGTACTATAGTATAGTAATATTTGCCCAGTCAGGTCCGCTGCTTATCTCATTGTGTGCACTCTGAGATGCCGGGGGAGTTCAGCCCGACTTGATGACTACTTTGTCTATTTACCCTATCCGCCAGATTAAAGTGTCACGAGTCTTCTCCACTATGCTCTCCACCAGCTTCTCTCATCGCATCTCCCTTGGCCCCTCATCTCCAATTTGCGTTTATTAGATGCACACGACAGAGAGCAAGGCTTGAGCTATGATACCTGGGTGGGGGGTCAGGTGGATGAGGGAGAGTGGATGCACAGGAAAAAATTGCAAATATTTAAAGATTTTTGGTAGTTTTCATAAAAGAAAATTCTAAAAAACCATTCGTAATTATGTTTGTCATAGAAAATTAATTTCCTTTAATACATTTTAAAAGGTGCTAAGAAAATGTCTCTCAAAAACTGAATCCCTTAAAAAGGAACTCAGGAAAAAAGATCTTTCTATGATTTAATTAAATGCTTCAAGAGGCTTTGTTTAAATGATATTAAATATAAAATGTAAAAGGTTTTTAAACCTGTAAACATTACTTTAATAAACAAAAATGTCAGAAATAAAAAAGAGATGTCTGTGCATAACCCAAGTGAGACCAGGTGATATATGGATGTCTTGGGTCACAGTTGACGGTCTAATCCGTATGTATGGACGCGAGTCTTGGCACTTGAGAGCTGCTGGGCGTGCTCAACTATTTCACTGCTGTTTTCTTACGCCCCAAAAACCCCCCTCTTCACCCTCTGTGAAGTACTGCCGCTACACCCCTGGCACACACATGCTTTTTATTCAATTAACACGGCGAGAAGAGGCGAGCAGAGAGACATGCATTAATTTAAGCCAACAACAGCAGCAACAAAACGAGCCGAGGCAGCTGCCAAAAAATTGACTTAATTTGTTAGGCAAACAATGGGTGAGGAGAGAGGGAAGAAAACACACATCACGAGCAGCCCGAAAAAAGGGGTTTAGGCGGAAGAAGGGGGGGTAGGGAATGAAGGTTCTAATCAAATAGCAATCGACATATTCCGTTAATTAGTCGAGCAAATAAGAAGAAACTTTTACTTTTTTTCCTCCCTTGCCAAGCGAAATAATCATGTAAATTGCCATGCTTTAAAACCTTGATGTCCGGCACTTGAGAGCGCAAATAAAAAATAAAATGGATGAAAGGAAAACGAAAAAGCTAGAAAACAGGTTGGAAACTTGAAGTACCCTAAAAAGAATAAATATAAAAAGGAACTTTTGGAAACTATATTTATTATATAGTCTATCTTAATTCTGGAAAGATTTTTGTGGGATTTTTGGCATTAATTTGCAGCTTTTTAAAGTTTTTTTCAATATTTCATTTCTTTACAAAATATTTTACTGTCTTGGCCTATTTTTTATTTTAAATTACAGTACAAATTAACTTATAATATGTTACTGTTTATAATTCACCCTTATTGGTTTTTTACATTGTAAATATTTTTTTAAATAGATTTTAATACCTTTAAAGGCTTCTACTAATTTCCATAGGAGCCCCGATTGATCGATTACTTTTTAAAACTTAACCAATCTTAAATTATCCCCATTTAAGAGCAAAAGTATATTAATTTCCAGAGAAAACGTATTCAAAAATTAGAAAAAAATACAGTTAAAGCCCAAGTACACTTCTGAAGGAACGGCCAGTGGGGCAGACATTGACTAAGTGTCTATCCTGAGATACTGCAGAGGCAAAGTTCTGCTACCCTTAGCCAGTGTAGTAGAAAATATCAAAAAGTGAGATGCAAACGCATTCGGCAAGTGGCCACTAAAAAAGGAAGACGAAAATTCCAATTGAAAGAGCGGCACAAAACAAAAAGAAAACAAAAAAATCTGAAAGAAAATTTGCATAAGAGACTGTGAAACGGTTTGCATTTGATGAAAGTCGATTCATGGCTGGCCACGAGGGAGCGGAAATGGGGCTTTCGGTGAGTGAGTAGTGTATATGGCCCACTCAATTCATTGAAAGACAAAAACCATAAAAAAAGGAAACACTGATAGACAGAACGGCAGAACTGCAACCAGAAAACACTTAAAGTGGCAGCCAGAACAGCGACAATGTTGGACCCAAAGCGAAGAGTATGAAAATGGGGTGAAAAAAACAGAAAAGGAAAAGGAAAGAGTATAAATTGAAAATGCCACCCAGCCAGTGCACCCCGCATTTCCATCAGTCTGGTGTCGCTTCATGGTTTGCTTCATTAAAATTTGGTTTTCATTTCAATTAAGTTGCGGTTTGGTTGGCCGGAAAATGCCGGGGAAAATCAAAGAAATTGTTTGGCTTTTCGCAGGCAAATGAAAAAGAATGAGGGAAAAAGCCAATGGTGGTTGGAAGAGAAAATGAAAATGCATCGCTAGGAAGTCTTTCAGGATTCTGTTTAACAACAAAATTTAAAAAGTAATTCAGAAGAGTAAATAATTTAAGGAAAATAAATGGCGGAAATAAATTCACAAATTTCAACTAATTTTCCAACCAATTAATTTCTAGTTAGCTAATTCATTTAAAAGATTTCTCACCGATTTATGGGCCACCAAGAAAGTGTATGTATTTAAGGAAAAACACATTTCCCGCGGGGCCAAATGGAAGACGCCCACTCAAAGTAAATACAATACACCTGCCTCGCAGTTAGCGAAAACAAAACTGAACACTAAAAACTTTAAAGGCAAAAGGGGAGGCTTTCTATTCGTCTATCTGATGGATGTGAACGACGAATATGTTTTAGAAATTTTCGTAAAAATTCCTGCCTTGCCTTGTGGGAGATGGAATAGAAAATTCAATTTCGCCTTTGATCAGAGAGATGAAATTGCATTTGTGGCGTTGCGGCGGTGGAATTATTACTATGAAATGTTACAGGCGGCGAACGGGGCGTATGAGTTATGTGCATTCGTCTAATCATCTGCCAAATGGCAAATGGAACCGAACGAAAACGGAATGTAAAATGTGAAAAATATGTTTGCACACTTAATGAACCAATAAAAGTGCGCTACACCTAAATCAATAAAAACATTATATTATTCAAACATTTTTCATATATTTTTCTTTTTACTTGCCGCTCTTAAATGGTTTCTATTTGAATAATATTTACTTGAAAGAGTGTCAAGCAAAAAAAAATTAAATAAAACAGGTGTAATAAATTTTAGCAGAAAGTGTATATCTGTAAAGTCTTTTGGCATTTTTGGCAGATGCATTTAATATTTCTATTGATTGCCACTTGTGTCTTTAAACATGCTCTCGTCTGCGACGTTTTCCCTTTTGAACACGAACATTTTCGTGTTTTCGTTGATTAGCCCTAGTCTCTTTTTCTATTTCCCTTCCGAGCGAACAATTCAGGGAATTTAATTGAGAATCCAATTGCAAAATGTCTTTAATGTTTGGCTTTCCTCTTAATTATTCTATTCCTTCTTTAAAATGAATTAATTACCAAAACTTGTACGTAGCCAAAGCATTTTATTCGGTCTGTAAACACATCGAATTGTAATGTTAAATGGATCGTAATTAAAATTAATTTCTCTTTTGCTTGTTTTCTTTGCAGGTGAGTTTACCCCACAATTTTTATGTTTTCAAAATAATGACATATTGGTGAGTATATTTAAGATGTTTATTAAATAGTAAGAAGAAATCTTCTATCCTTGTTAGATTTCCAACTATCTATAGCCTTTTTGAAGCCCCAGAAATTTTCTTTTTAATATTTTTTTAAACGTTTGCTTAAAAGGTCTTGAAAATGCCGCCCATATAAATTCCCTCCCCCTCGTTTCCACTTTCAACTTTATATGCTAAGCGAGGGCTTAGTTAATTAACACTCGTCGGCAATTACAAAAAAAAATAAAAATAAAAAATAGCTGCAGAGGCAACAATAAAGAGCTCAATTAACGCCACTCACAGCTCAGGGGCTAAAATTGAGGGGCAAACAGGGGTTAAGGGTAGAGGAGGAAATGTGCATGCAGCGGCAACAAAAATTTTACTAGTTCGAAGTAGTTTTCATGTGAACGACAATTTGAAACCCCGGTTACATCATTTCTCACAACAAAGGGTTAATTTCCATTACGAGCTTATTGAGAGCGAAACGCAGGAAGCTGCTGTCGTTGAGTGAGTTTTTTCGTTACAAAAAACACACAATATTTAACAGCGAAAATCGCCGAAAAAATACCATAATGTATATATTTAAATTAGAAAACCATATTTTTAGTTGTTGGGCGTAAATTGAGTAAAGGCGCAACACGCGTGTAGAATGCCTTTGATTTTATTTTGGTTTAGAGCAAATGCTTTACACATTTAGAACTGTCAGAAGACAAAGTGTCTAGAAATTCTTTCGGACGACAAAAAACTACATGAAATGGAAGCTGAGTCAAAGTATATATGCATGGATATGTGGGTGTATCTTTGGACTAAAACTCTTAGTTGCTTGAATTATTGAATCTTGGCCATTGTGGCAGCTGCCGGCAAAGAACATTTCTAAATTCCAAAAACATATTTGTAATATGCTCTGGCGCCCTCTACCGCCAGCAAGTGGCAGCTGGCAACCATTGACATTTTCTGAATGAATCGAGTTTATAAATAAACAACAAAAAAAAGGAAAATGAGGCGACAAAAAAAAACTTTTTAATTCATGCCTATCGAAAATTAGGTTTCACTCTAATTTGTAAGGCTTTGTTAGCATTTTATTTTGGGGTTAAGTGTATGGAGATGCAATTAATTACACTTGTTCCAGAACTAATTGAAGTGATTATCAAAGTTATCAGAGAATGAAATACAGAAACATTAGCTATAATAGCAATTTTTTATAGCTTAGGAAAATACGTTAGATTTTTACTATTCATTTATTTTTTTTCTCACATTTTCCAATTAACCTTATGGCTTAACTTTATGGCTTCATAAGTATAAAAACTTTATTCTAACATGAAGGAATGCAAAGAAAATGTTGCTAGGCAAATAGGAAAATACTTTTTTTTACAATTTATTTTTCCAATTTCCTATATTTTTTGTAGTCCAATTATCCACTAATTTATGGCATCATAAGTGTAGAATCTTTATTCTAACATGAATATGAAAATGTTGCTAAGCAGAGGTTGCTGGAAACATGTTGCGGCAACACTCATTTGTACTAGCAACATATTAATGTTGCTCAGCTACATCATTGGAAACCATTTTGTTATTTCCTGTACGTAACGTTTAAATATTTAATAACTAATATATATATTTAATCACTATTCTGTCTCAAGGAATCAGTCATAATATTTAAGAAATTTTGTTTAGAATATTTATATATTAACAAAACAAAACAAAAGCTTTATTTGGTTGTCGAAATCTCATCTTTTGAACCACTGTTTTTAGAAAAAGCTTTTGAATTGACAGCGCCTGCTAGCGGCAGTTTTTCGAAAACTTACACATGAAGCTCTGTCGGAAAAGCTTAATTTGCTCTCTCTGCTTTTGCAGCGTTCTCAGTTTTCTCTCAGAAATTCGCTGTTTGTTATTTTTTTCCGGTTTTGTTGCTGTAGGCAACTTGTCTAGCATACAAAACCTTACCCCCAATAAGCCACCCTCCTTCCGTAGATATTCAGCTAGCTAGCAGACTATTCAAACATCTGAACTCATCATCATCATTGTCGTCGTCGTCAGGGGGCGAAAACACGTGCAGCGAAAGCCCACCCCTTCTGGATATCGCTCATACGCCGCGTTGGCAATTAATTAGAATTTTTTGCTGCTGCCATACGCCTACGACAACGAATTCAATTGAAATCATATTCCCCGAGTTTTCTTCGTTTGTTGTTTTATTTTGTTTTGTTTTCTTCCATTTCTTTGTCTTTCCCTTTTTGACCTGTTTTTTTTATTTATTTAGTTTTTTGCTTCGGTCGTCACATGTTTGGCCAGGCGACGTCTCGAATTTCCCGTCCAAAGTGCCAGGTGATAAGGCCCTCAAGGGGGTTTTCCCCCTCCCCCTGGAATATCTGCGAATTACGTAAATTAATTTCCGATCGGCGAACCTTAACACTGCCTTTCTTCGATATCGAATTCAAGTTTATTATTTTCGGTTTGTGTGTGGTCAGCGGTTGGCCAAAAACCTGTTGGCCAAGTGGGAAGTTGGTCCTCTGATAAGCCGCCCGCTATATAAGTTTTTTTTATTTCCCGCTAACTTGTTCTATTGGGCCATAAAATGAGGCGAAAGATAGCGCATGTTGGCTGGTATGCAGGAATGCGTAGAGGATGAATTATTTTGAATTATTTGGAAAGAAATTAAATGCAAAGATTATTTTTAAAAGAAATATTAGTTGGTTACAACTTATTAGAATTAATTACTTATTGTGAGCTATTTTCTTATAAATACCTTAATACACTCTATAGAACTATAGTCTGTTGGCTAATAAATAATATAACATGTTGAATTTCCGAGAAATATTTCACTTATCTTTTCTATTATCTATTTTTGTATTTACTTTACCATAATTCCTTTCAGACTGCTTAGAACCTAACTTTGACTAAATTCTAATTTTATTACATTTAAATAACTTCTAAATAATACTTAATTACTTATTAATCAATTATTACATACTAATTAATTCTAAATAAATTTCTGTACTCATTATATACTTCTAAATATCTATTATATTAAGAAAATAAACTTAAATTATAAACTCCTTTATAACCTTATTTAAAATTGGATTTTAAATAGAGAAATACTTGAATATCCTCTCAAATAGCTAAATTTGCACTTGGATGCTAACAATTTTACAATCAATCTGTGCCTAAATAAAACCATTACCATTACTTTAAACATCAATCACTAAAACAGTTTTATTACAAGTAATTTTAAAATTCTGTATAAATTTTAAAAAACTTTTACACAGACTATTAATTACCTTTTCCCTTTTTACATTCAATAAAAACTTACTAATCGTGACAGCTATAAATTGCCTATACAAAAAACCCTTTGTTCTATGTTCCAAAAGCACAAAATCGCCATCACTCACCCAGGCAGACAATTAAAAATGAATGAGAGATGCTAAGGTGTACGGAGAGGCTAGTTAGTATCTTGCTCTAGTTTAGTCTAACAATCATATCGAGCCCTTATGCCAACAGTCAACAAGTTTTTTTATTCTAGCTAGCCTATCTAGGTCAGCTGTTTGAGAAAGGCGCCTTAATAATAAGCCAGTTGCAGTGTCGTAAAAAAAATCGTTTAAGCATTTCAGTATTTTTAAATAATTATTTAGCAAAATGTTAATTTACGACCTGCTGCACTAAACACGTGTATAATGACTCGAACGACGCCATGCCAGAACCATTTACCCAGGCACAGAATTACAGAACTTAAAGCACTATATATATATATTATATAGCAACCCAGGAACCCTAGACTTTTTTAGTATAAGCAAGCAAATCGCAGAATGTTTAATTAAGGTTTGATTTGTTGCACTTGTGCCTTGAGTGCTTCAAATTTGCGGCGACATTTCTTTAAAATATAGCGGAAAGTTTTCACAAATTGTCCTGTTGGGTGAATAGTTGTTAAATACAAAAACAATTAAATACAAAACGAACTTAATAACATTGTAAGAACTTATATATCACGAAATATAATTTCATCTTTATTTGAAAAACAGATTTTTTGTAAACAGAAAGATTATATTAAATATTAAAGATGATTGTTTTTTGAATAATTATTGAAATAATGATTTCTTTCGATTATTTTAGATATGAATATGTATTAGACATTAATTTCCTCAATTTTATTGAGTTTATTTTTAAATAACTTTACATTTCACAAGCATTAATAATATACAAAATTTATTTTTCTGTTTATTTTTTTTATGTATTTTGTTTTTAATTTAAGGTTGCATTTTTTTCTAAATTTTCATCGAAATTAATTTAAGCAAATCCCAGATATATTTTTAATCCTAAAAATATCCTAGATATATTTTTATATACATATAAAAAAACGATATATTTACTTATATTTCCCTTTTTTTTTTTTGTAAATTTTTTGCAAAACGTTTACCCTTGCATTAATTTGTTTACTTTCTGTTTCTCTTTTCCGCTCATGCTTCCGATATTTACTCTGCACAATTTACTTTATTTTTATTTCTATGCAGTCTGTTCTTCCTGTGTTCGTTTTTATTGTTGCTCCGCCAAAGTATCTGTGTTTGAGTCATTGATTTGATGCGAGGGTGTGAGTGTGTGAGAGTTGCTTTAAATTCCTATTTATAAACCAAGCAACAGCTTCGTCTTCATCGTTCTCGTTCTCAGAGTCTCAATTGGGTTTGTTTTTAGTGTTTTCAGTGCTCTTTTTCTCTCTCTCTCTCTCTCCCGCTCATTCATCCGTTTGCTGGGTGTATCTGTGTGTGAACACACACACCATCACACGATGGCCGGCGCACGTGGTAGCGAAACGTGATAACACAAAATACAACAACTGGCAACAAAACAAACAGAAAACCTGACAACGTCAGGCGTCTCTGCTGACGCTGACGTCGCTGTCGCTCACGAAGCCAGCAGCGCGTCAGCTGAACGCTGCAATTGTGGATTTTTGCGATTGGTTCCCTAGAATCCGATGGCTCGGCATATAAGCCCGGCCAATGGCGCTTGTCGACAGCACATCCTTCTGCCATTGACAGGTGCCGAAGCTCGAGCCGAAGCTGCTGACGAAGTTCGTGTCGTTCTTCGGCTCACGAAGTTGCGTCCCGCTGACTTGTTGCTTTTTTGGCACTTCCAGAAATAGCCAACTCACAGTTCGGCGCCACGGGGCGTATACTCGATATTCGAATGCAGGGCCATGGTCTCGCCTGGGAAAACAGGTGACCGGCCAGAAGCGTGCTTTTTGCAGATGTTTCCCCCGGTTTGCAGGGGCATTGTAAGGGTGGGCTGTGTTTCTCATGACAAAATCAATTAAAAGGGATTGAATTCAAAAAAAGGGGACTCTGTTTGGTTCGGAAAATGTATGAGGATCTTTTTGGGTTTTTTGTTTTAATTTGTATAACAATAGAAACAGATATTAAAAATGGAATTATGGGAGTTTTTGTTACATGCGAATGCAATTTTTTTAAGAGAGAAAACTTGGAATTTGGAAAAACATATTTACAAATATTACAATGGAAAATTTGAAAGTATATACAAATATTACCAATAAAAAATCTTAAGCGCATTTATTTTATTTATAAACTTTTAAATAGGAAGGAGGAAATACCTTTACATCTCTTATTTAACTTGTATTTTATTCTTTTTATATTTCGTTTATATTATATTTATGTATATATAGATATCATATTTTTGATATATTGATATTATTATTGATATTTATCATAAATATATTTATAACATTGCAATTTTAAACAATAAACTACTAATTGTTGTATGCCCGCTAAATAGTTTATATTTATAAATATAATAAATATATAAGCAAAAAGTAGTTCGTATTTATTCAAATAAATTGACTAAAATTTCTAAATGTAAAACAAAATATTTATTGGTATTTAAAAATAAATGTATTTTAATATAAAATTGTACGTTTAAGTTTGAATAATATTTATACTAATAATCCGTCATTTTTTTCCAAGAACATTCTATGACCTACATCAATGTTGAATGCTAATTAAGAAATATGTAAAAATCTTCACTATAGTGGGGAGTTCCCTAAAAAAAATAAACCCAAGACAAAGTACCGGACCTAGGTCAACGTGAAATTTATATAAGAATTATTGTATTATTCCCCACTGAAATCGTTGGAATTATTTTCAAAATATTCTAAGAAAGCGCTGCTGCTGCTGCTGTTGCTGCTGCTGTGACCTACGCCAATAGTTTAGCAAATATCAAGTATACGCCCCATTGGCAGCTACTACGACTTGGGGTTTTGTCTGGGGTGAAGTACATACCCTTCGTCCCGCCAATAGATCCGCTTACTTGCCATGACGCAGCGCTAATGAGTTAGTGGCACAGAGAGAGAGAGACGCGATTCTGGCCATATTACGCATACGTCACGTGTTGCAAACGCATCAGTGCCGAAATATATATGGAATATTGCCACGCACTTGGCTTAAATTGGGAATATATATAGGATATATAATATATATGATATATAGACAAATATAGCTTGTTTAACTGTAACAAGGGGCGAATGAGAGACAGGCAGACAACGCGAAGCGACTGGAAACCTTTGAGCCGTATCTCTAAATGTATCTGTAGGTGCATCAGTATCTGTATCTGTATCTCTATCTGTATCTGTATCTGTTTCTTTGAGTACGCTTGCCTGGCGTTCAACGTGCAGTCCTCTCCCTCTCTCTCTCTCTCAATTAATTTTTTGCCGGCGTGTGTGTGAGAGTGTGCGCCCGGTGTGTGTCCACAACACGTGCTTAGAACTGTGCTAGACAGTGGGCTTTGGGTCATATTGAAATCCGCGTGACTTTGCCGCCGCAGCGCAGTTGCTGGCGCTGCCGCAGTCCCTTTTATAAAAATACACTAGTGCTCAAAATAATAGTTGTGCTAGCTTAAAAAATAATTTATAGTATTAATTAAAATATTATCTTACAAAATATATATCCCTCCAAGAGTAAGAAAGATCCTGAAGGAAGGAAATGAATTTATAAAATATAAATCAATGCTTATAACATAGAATACATCTTAGATAGTTGGTTTTTGAGTAAATTATTTAAAACAGCAGCTAAATTGTTTTAAAACTAATATAATTTATTGAATATTATCAATTCTTGATTTTCTTTTTATTATTTTTTCTATAATAAAAATATCAAAAGACTTTTCTTACCTTTCCCATGCTACTAAAGCAACGCTTTTAGGTTTTCCAGACTTTCCAAGCTCTATTATTCTGAACTTAATTGTATGTAAGTGTATATAAATATTTTTTATATACAAATAATATTTTGTAGTGGCAGCGTTTGATAAAAAAAACCGAAAAACAATTATCAAAGTGGGAGAGGGAGCGCTGTTTTTGGACCGCCGCCCTTTACGTAAGGCGACTTACTTGCAGAAAATTGCAATTTTAGCAGGCCGCTAGCAGCAGCGCCGCCGACGCCAGCAGAGCAGCAACTGCGGGCGGGCAGCGACTGAGACAGAGGCAGCGGAAAACTAGAGACACTGAAACCGAGGAAACTTTGCTCGCCCGGCATTCTGTCGCATCGCGTTCTCATGTGAAAATCGTTGCTGCGCGTTTCGTTCCGAGTTCCACACTCTCGAGCGGGAAAACCCAACCAAATATTTAGCAAAAAGAATCGAAATAAAAACAAATAAATAATTTATAAAAATTAATTCAAGTTGAGTTCCCAGAAAAGGCGAAAAAGTTCTGGAAGAATTTTCAACCGAATGAAATATTTTTTGATTCCCACACCAGTTTTCAAGTGCAACAATTGTGAAATCAAACCCAGTGTCAGTGTCAGTGTATTGAATATAAAATAGCAACAATAAAAAGATCAAAGAGAGAGAGATAGAACCAGCAGAGAGAAAGAGAAAGAGAGAGAGCCGGAGATCTCTCAGAAATTCTCTGTCCAGCGGCGCCAAAGTTACGGATCCAATTTCAAACAGTTTAATTTAATTTTAATTTTAAAACTACAAGAAACAACAAGACCCAGAAATATAAAAAAAATACAACCGAAACAACAAAAACCCAAAGCAAAAAACGATCTCATTTCTAAGCAGCAACAAATTCTGAGAATAAGAAAAGGTATTCACACCAAAAGGCTGAGAGAAGGAAACGAAACGAATTACAATTCAATTGATTTGGCAAATAATAATGTATTTGTTTTGATTTTACAAGTAAATTTATATAGAAAAACTCTTCAAAATTTCCATTCAACAATATTAATTTATTGCTAAATAAACACGTAAAGCCTTTGTCCCCGATTAGCAACTTAATTTCTATACAAAGAACGTCACAAAAATCTTATTATTAAAATTAATTGAACTAAAAAAAAAGAAAGCGCACAACTATATACAACTATACAATGCCTTTTCTTATTCCTAATCTTCATGATCATCAATTAAATGGAAACTAAATAGAAAATCATACAAAAATAGACGCAAACAAAGTGCATTTCACGATCAAGGAAAAACAAGCGCCGACTAACAACAGACACAACTATCTTTATCACTGTCATTATCATTATCAGTCACTATCAATAATCTATAGTCCAGCACTCATCGATCACTTCCCTAAACTGAATCATATTCTTAACATTCCCCCACGATTGCCACTTCATTAGAAACCACCAATATTGGCTATCAATTGGCTAGAAACAACAAGCAACAAAAAAAAAATCTAGAACAAATTGGAAAAGAAAACGAGGAGCAACACACTAATCTGGGTTTTCAAATGAAAGCACAATCTTTTCAGATGTGGGCGATTTGAAGGGCACAAAACCCCCTGACAAAGACTAGAAATTTTCCATTTACAAAACTCGACTCGAAGTGAATCAGTGTTTTTTGTGAGACAATGCGCACAACTTTCGGCCGTGGCCCAAAGTTTATTCTGCTAACAAGCAAATTCAACCACGTTCAACACAAGGAAGTGATCACTTAGGCCCTGGCCAAAACTTAAAAGAAAAACCAAGCCCAGTGAATTAGCAAACCAGTGAAGTCATAAACCCAGTTAATAAACCAGTGTGACCATGTCGTCGGATACCAATTCCTGCACCAGCTTCTTCAACCAGGAGCATGCCAATGCCACCCTGTCGCAGTATTTCCAGCAGCTCAACTCCCAGGTGGCAGCGGCAGCGGCAACAAACAATAATAACAGCGGAAGTAGTGGCAATAACAGCAGCAGCGGCAACAGTGACAGCGGCAATGATGGCAGCATGACGGGATCGGGATCAGGATCGGGTTCAGGATCGGGATCAGGATCAGGATCAGGATCTTCGGTATCCAACATGGACAATCATCGCAGCAGTGTGAGCAGCAATGATTCGGGCAAGAGCTCGGGCGGAGGCTCTGGTGGAGGATCAGGTGTGACCAACAACAATGTAAATGCCTGGGCCTTGCAGCAGCAACAGCAAACAGCAGCCCTGCAGCATCACCACCACCACCAGCAGCAGCAGCAGCAGCAGCAACAACAGCAGCAGCAACACCAACAGCACTTGCAACAGCAGCAACAGCATGCACATCAGCAACATGTGGCTGCTGTAATGCAGCAACACCAGCAGCAGCAGCATTCGCATCACGCCCAGCAGCATCCACAGCAGCAACACCATGGTCATTCAATGCAACCGCACCACACACATCAGCAGCAACAACAACAACAGCAGCAGCACCACCAGCAACAGCATCAGCAGCAACATGCCCAGCAGCAGCATCAACACCATGCCGCCCAGCTAGCTCACACACTTTCCTCAGCGGCCGCCGCCGCCGCTGGTAACAACAATACCAACACACACTCCATTTTTGGCACCGGCAACTTCCACTACAAGACCAACAATTCGTGGACACTGCCCACGTTGTCATACCAGCGGATCTACCAGGAGAATCCCCATTATCAGCGCAACTCCTTCATGGATCCGCAGAGCAATGTGGCTGCTGCCGCCGCCGCTGCAGCAGCTGCAGCTGCGGCTGCCTCCGCTGCTAATGTGACAAATGGCAATCAGGGAACCAATGCGAATACCAATGGAAATAATAATCCTGCTGTGGCAGGACCCAATCCCGGTCAGAACAGTAATAACAACAACAGTGGGAGCAACCAGAGCAGCACTAACAACAGCAGCAGCAACAACAATAACAATAATAATGTGTCATCCGTGCAACATGTGGCCAATGCCGTGGCAGCAGCCGTCATAGCCAACGAGCATCAGAACCATTTGAATAGCCTCAAGGCTCGGTTTCAGCCATCTAGCTCAGGTGAGGTGACAAGGAGGGAAGGGAATTAATGATTTAGTGTCTTTTTATGAAAGTTCAAGGGAAAAGCAGATGAAAATTAAAAGGAGAGTATTATAAAAATTAGATTAGTGGAGCAAATAATAAACCAGTTGAATCATTAGGTAGGAGTACCTATAATAACTAAATATAATGATTAATAAGAAGGAGTATCTTTATAATTTGGAATTTAGAAGAAATAATACATATTTCTGCATCATAAAATATAAATTAATTGTATTTAACTTTGTTTAATTTGTGTTAAGCATCAAATGGGAACTTGGTAGAAAATATCTAATTAAAGTCAATTATCGCCAGCTAAGATCATAATAACAAGTAGCAGTATTAGTAGAACTACGAATAATGCAAAACTAATAGCAACAATTGCTCTTATGTTCATCCCCTTTTGTTGACTAATTTGCAACGTAAAAGCTGAAATCAGGAATAGGATTGACGCCACCCTTAGAAGACGTTGTAAACAACTGATAAAAAAGTATGACTAGTTTCTGTGATTTCTCGCGAATTTTTTCCTCTGATCCCATCTTTTGTATTAGAAAATTAGTATTCCATTGTGGAGCGGCGATACAGCGCCCTTAAAGTAAAGTGTCTGGAAAATGTCGATCTGCTTGGAAGACCAAAAGCGAGCTGATATCATCGGACGTCAGCGGCCGAGAACTTTGCGCAGTTCGAGCTTGAAAAAAGCGCACAAAAGTCAAGAAAGCTTGCCGCGCACACGTGAGCCGAGATATATAGTATAGATATATACTATAGATATATATACAGATATATTTGTATAGGGAGTAGTCTATATATGCCGCGGACTGACGTCGAACGTTCAAAATTGAATAGGAAACGGAATTCAAATGTATCTGCTGCCTGTGTAAGTGTATCTTTGCACTGCGGATCGTCAGGTTTATATACATTCATTTGTATTTATTTGTTATTTGTTTATTTTTTAGTGCCTCAAGGGAAATTCGATTTAATTTATTGTTTTCCTTTGATTATTGAATTGATTTTAAAAGAAATCAAAAGAAAACTATTAGCGACCTAGGCCAAAAGGAGTCTAAATTTAAACCTTATCAAGAGTACATATATCTTATCATTTAGTAACTCTTTATATGCCACCTTGCGTTTTTTTTTCTTTAGGTATTTAAAGAAAATCGCATTTTCAAGGCAATTTGCACTGGAAAATGATTTAATGTGCCTTGAAATTTTCCATTTAATATCAATTATAAGGGCACAAGTGTGTGACATTTAGACCAAAGGGGCTTTTCAATGCTGTTGCTGATTTTCAGTTTCATTTTTTGGCACATCCTTTCACCCTTTTTTGATGCATTTGGCACAAATCCCTTTTGAAAAGCGCGACTAAGCCACCATTTTCCTTTTCTTTTCCTTTTTTTTTTTTGTTGAATGAAAACTGACCTCAGAGAAAATGCATTTGGCTTGATTAGATTTCAGAATTAGGCTGATGAGATTTTTATGGCAGATGATATGGAAATGCATATGGCAAATGGAATGTGGGTGGTCTTCATGGATCCCCTTCCTCCATTTGATTGTTGTTTTTTGCCATTTTTTGCTGGGTGAAATTTTCGCTATTGAATATATACTAGAAATGACCTTTTAAAGGCAGAATGAATAATAATTTGTATGAATTTTATTGTGTTTTGTGTGTGTGAGTGTGTGGGAAGCGGGGAAAGCTAAAATGGATAAATGTCAGTTGGCGTTGTAGGTGGGCCCCCTCCATTCATGGAAAGTTTTCCGCCACCCTTGACAAGCCAAAAATGTTCCCCAATTAATTCTCATTTCCAGTGGCTAATTTATTGAACTTGTTATGTTTTTATATGGAAATTCAAGAATTTATTAGCTATTAAATGATAAAATATTTTTAAATAATATGAAATATTTCATAAATTTATCTAATTTGTATCTTTTTGTTTATTTACAGGTAAGCATCGAATATCAAAGTTTTAAAAATGCTTTGGCAATTTATTGTGAAGCTAAATGTTTGTGTCTTTGGCTAAACTTTTTACTGGTAAGCTTGTGTTGTGTTCCATTGACTAACATTTATCATTCAAAGGGAATTATATAGTGATGAGTTTTAGAAATGAATTCGCCTAAGAATTATGAAGTTAAAAGAAATACTTTATGAGGTTTTAAATTAATTAGCATCGGCGAAAGCCTGTTTATATATCCTTGTGTTTTTTGCGTTCCTAAGTTGCAGCTTTTTGGTTTAAAAAGTTAAAATTTATTATTATACCTTTTTTGGGTTTAATATTAATTAATTAATATTAATTTTATTTCCAAGACAAGTTTCTCGTAGTTTTTTTCTTAGTTAAACAAATTTCTATCTCAGGAATTTATTTACATTTGAAAAGAAATATAAAAAAATCCCCGAACTTAAGCTTACAAAAAGTATCTCACTCAAAGAGGCGCAAACTGAAAAGCTTTTCTCGGACCACTCAAAACAACGCTGCGCTGCCTGCTGCCGGCGTCGACAGCGGAAAATCAGCTTCCGCATTCGAGCGCGGCAGCGATGTAGCAGTGCGGCTCCCACCAAGCGTGGCGGCGGCAGCGACGAACTTTGGCAGGCTGCGCGAAAGAAAGTAAACAGGCGGAATGCGCAAAAAAAAAAGCAGAGCGAGAGCGAGAGAGACAGAGTGGGGGCTTTCTGGCTTTCGGTTTCAAGTTTGGCTTTTATTTTGCTTTCTGCCTAGCCGCTTTTTCTCTTTTCCTCTTCCTCTTCTGCGGGTATCTCTGAGCTACTGCTGCTGCTGCGCCGCTGCCTTTGGCTCAGCTGCGAAGCTGCGTTGCACGACGCTGGCGACGCGCGCGTTCACTCAACGTTCGCAGTCCGGCGGCACCGGTTCGATTCCACGGGCTCTCCAAACCCAAAATACAAAAAACCTAATAAAAACTAAAGGCCGAAAGCACATAAAAAAAACACACAAAATATCCCCCATACTACACATGCAAGCAAAGGCCATAAAAATAATACGTATACGCCGCGTGTCTTCGTCTTTAGCACCGCGCTTTCGAATCCAAATTCGAATTTGAATTCGTGCGAACCTCTGAACTTTCGTTTCCTCTGCCCAACGAAATTCGCAACAAAAGGAAAGAGGATCGCCGACCAGCATTTTCCCAGGATTAAAATGTATTGTGAAGTGAATGAAAATAAATGATCTGTAGAGTGAAATCTAAGAAATTTATATACAAAAATAACCAGGAAACACAAAGTTATATATGAAACATCAAAATACATATACAAATTTATGTTGCTGAGAGCTGAGAGCATAAATTAAAAGTGTTTATATGTTTTCTAAATAAAAAGTAATTAAAATAAACGATCTTTAAATAAATAAGTTTTATAAAAAATATTTCTTATTTAAATTATTTCTTAAAGCTGGCAAAATATTTAAACTTAACAAAAACTTAACTATTTTCAAATAATTCATTACCTTTTTAAAGTATTTAATAAATCTTTCTTAAATTGAAAATAATTGTGTCAAAACTAATAGATTGAGAAGCTATATTTTTGCTAACTTATTTTTATTAATTTATATTTTCATAATTAATGCTTATTTAATTTAAAATAATTTAATTTACTTCAAAAAAGTTTGTCATACAATTATTAAAAAGCTGTATCTTAATTTTGGAATAAAATTAAATGTAAACCAAATTCTCAAGAATGTTCTTTTGAAATACCAAATATTTTCATCGGCTTTTAAATAAATGAAATCAATATTTCGAATTTTTTACACACAAGCCAAGCCATTGAATCATTAAAAGAAAACAAATTAAGAACAAATACTATAATAACGAAAAGAAAAAACGCAAAGGCAGCAACATTAGCTCGGAGCAGCGAATAAGTGCGACGATCAGTTTGACAAATAGCAAAAACGCATAGCAAAAACATTTCGCTTGGTGCTTTGTTGCTGCTTGCTGTTGTTGCCGCCTCAAGGTCAAACTTTTCTCATTCAAAAGCGGCAGCGGCGGCGGCGGCGGGCGGCGAGAACCGAACCGAACCCCCTTAACAAAACGGCCCAGCCCCACAGCGAAAAATAAAAAAAATAAAACAACGCTCAGTACGCGGAATAGTTGACAACGAAATATAGCAGCGGCAGCAGCAACAACACACAAACAGCGTAATAATAGAAAAAGCAAACAAAACAAACAATAGAAAAAAATTGCGAATGCGAAAAAAGCGACAAAAACTGTGAAATAAAAACTGAGCCAAAGCCCTCGCAATATTCTGAGTGGTGGTCTCTGTGTGTGCGGGTTAGCGAGAGCTTAATGTTGCTGCCGTGATCACCACAAGCAATTAGAATTTGCACCAGCAGCAGCAGCAGCAGCAGCAGCAACATCACAGCGGCGCGTGCGATAAAAAGCTTTTTCCCATTTCCATTTCCACTTCCAATTTCAATTTCAATTTGTTGTTAATTAAGTTAGCAAGCAGCAGCGACAGCAGCAACATGCAATAAAACACTAAGAGTTGAGCCAGGGGAATCGTAACCAATTGTGATCTCAGCAATGAGAATGGACTATCAAATGCCACCGCCAGCTTTGGCGCTTCAGCAGCAGCAGCAACAGCAGCAGCACCTAGGACTGCAACATCAGCAAAATCAGCTGCAACTGCTGCAGAATGTGCAACAGCAGCAGCAGCAGCAACAGCAACACCAGCAGCAGCAGCAACAATTGCTGGGCCAACAATTGCCACCTCTTAGCAGCTTGCCACTGCAAGTGGTAAACAATCTGCCGCACTTGCTGGGTGGCAACAACAACAACAGCAATAACACCACCAACAATACGAATCTCAACTGCAACAACAATCTGCTACGCAACTCCATGCAACACCAGCAGCAACAGCAACAGCAGCAGCAGCAACAACTGCTCAACAGCCTAAGCAACAACAATAATGTGGCCAATGGCAACTTGCCACCGCCAACGCAATTGTTGCAGCATCATCTGCAACATTTGGCGCATGTGAATGTGAATGCAGCAGCAGCAGTGGTAGCAGTGGCAGCCAACAACCTGCAGCAGCAGCAACAACTTGCCACCGGCAACAACACCAGTCCCGGCAGCAACAATACCAACAATAACAACAACATACTCAATCACAATAATCTCAATATCATTATCAATAACCATAATAATAGTAACAACAACAACAATAATAATAACAACAATCCAGCAACACCAAATGCAAATCTTGCGGCTAGCAACAATGCCACGCCCACGGTTAATACCGCCGTTGCGGTGGCGCAACAGCAGCAGGCTCATGAGAATAGTTTGGTCAATAGTTTAGTGGGTGTCATTAATGGCACTAGCAACACCACCACCAACAATAATAATAATAATAATAATAGCAGCAACAACAATAATAATAACAACAACAGCAATACCAACAATAATACAAGCAACAATAATGGAGTTGGCGACGACAACAATCGATGGACACAGTTCCAGGTGCAACAATTGTGGAAGCAACACGCCAACTACTTGAACGGTATGCAATCTCTGCAATTAATAAACAACGATCTAAGGGCAGAAGTATAATTAACAACGATTGTTTAGGAAATTAATTAAAAGCTAGAGCAACTAGTAATTTAAAAACAAATAGAGAAAAGTTTTACTTAGATATTCTTTGGGAGAAAATTAAATGGTTCTCATGGTTAACCCCAACTATTCACATGTTGCTTATGTGTCAGCTCTTGACCTTCGCTGGCCAAGTTTATTTCCTTGTCCACAAATTGATTGTATGCCTGGCTAATTTTTGCTCACACCTCCAGCACACACACCACCCCCAGAGATTCCCCCTCCGGAAACCCATGACCCTGATGCAGTGTCAAAGTCAGCTTACATCGATTGGCAAGGGGGCACATGTGGCAGTGGCTATATTTATTTAGGGGTTCCTCTAATTGAGGGGGACTTATGTATGACAACTGCAGGGGAGGTTGTGGCTTGGGGACTGGGAATTGTAGATCTGCTCTGACATTTCCGCGTGGGGTAGGTTAGTCAAAAGTCGAGTAACTCAACTTTCAAACCTTTCGGACTTCGTTTCACAATCACTTTTGCTTTCGACTTTAGGCCATGCTCTCGGCAAGGGCCAAGACAGAGCCAACAACTAAAGCAACAACTTGTTGAACGCGACATTTCCAGACAACTTTCGTTTCTGACTTTTGGGTGCTTTCCATACAAAAAAATATATATATATATATATATATTCCAGGCAACGTAGTTTTTTGTTTTTATTATTATGTATTTAAAAGCCGCTTGGCCCGGCCTTTTGGCGTTTTTATTTTTCTTTTCTTCTCTCGTCTTTTGGCCTTTTGTTGTTATCACCTAAAGTTGATCTCCCAAAAAAAAAACAGACAAGCAACAAAAGGGCAATTTTTGTGGGTTTTCTGTTTGACATTGCGCGGCATAATTTATATTTGTCTCCAACAAACAATATTAAATTCATAAGCGGCTCTTCAGCTGCCGAAAAATGCGTTTTTACTTTCATTGGGCAGCAGCAGCAGCAGCAGCAACATTAAAAGCCGCAACAGCAGCAGCAACATCGCCGTCGTCAGCTGCTCTGCCGGCTTAGCAACATCACCGAAAAATTAACTTTCACTTTTTCGGCAGTTTTTAAATTCATTTCTTTCTTTGCTTTTTTTTGGTAGTTTTATTTTTTTTTTCGTTTTTGATATTTTTTGTGGCTGTTACTGTGGCTTTTGATGTTGACTTTGTTGGCTCTTCTTGAAAAATAAAACTGAGAGAAACAGCGGCGTAAAAAAAACCCAATGTTGAAGGGTTCCAGTTCAGCTTAAAAGAGTGGGAAATAAATATAATTTTATCTTAATCAAAAATAAATGTACAATTTCGAAAGTTGCCAAAAAAAGCGGAGATTTCTGGGAAATATTTTCAAAGTATGGAAATAGCTGTGAATATGTTTATAATTTTAAACTGGTCAAAAGAAGTTTAAGAATTTGCATATTTTATGGGAAAATATCAATATTTATTTACGGAATTTTTATTATTCTCTTAGAAATACATTTCCAGCACGTTTTCCTATATTTCTAAAACCCATGCAGTCACATCTTTTGCTGCAGCCTTCAGCTTTAGCTATTTCTATCAGAGGAATGGCCAATGAACACCTCAAAAGTCGCCTCGAATTTCCATTGAGTTGATCCATTCGTTCGTTTGTTCGTTGGTTTGCCTTAATCTGTCGCTTCATGACTTCCTTTTGTTTGGATTATCTCCGTGGGGGAAGCTTGGCAACACATTAATGTGGCTAAATGTGAGGTGAGACATGCCAAAAGGCGCTTCAATGGGGGGGACTAGAAAACCCCCGAGGCGTCGTCCGTCACACACTCACCCAGATAGGCGGCCTGCCAAAATGCAGCGTATTACAGTTATTTCAATCAAAACGCCTCGGCTACTCGGCTACTCGTCTTGTCCAAGATTGTTGCCAATTTACGGAATATATTGTTGTTTGGCCCACAGTCTTCGAGAGGTGGCTAAGGCGGCGGCGCATGTTGCGCAATCGAGCGGCGGTATGGCGGTACAACGGTAAAACGTGCGAATTGCTGTGACGCTGCCCAGGTGAGAAACTTGAATCAGTGAAAGTGGCCGAAAGAGAGCTTTGTCTTTGGTTTTTAGCTCTGGCGAACCACGAGGCTATATGAGCAATCTGTTCACACGTCGTCGGGCCAAGCGAAAAATACACTGTTTAAAAAAATACAGAAAAACACCAGAAGCACTTTGATTGAATTTACTGTGTTTTGATTACGTTTTAGCCCAGTCCCGCCCAGTCCTCTTTCGCCGTGCTCTGCATATTTGAGGCAATTTTATTTGGGTTTCGATGTCTCTGGTCGGTCGCTGAGTCGTTCGTGTTTCAGTTTCAGCCGCTTTATGGCATGAGTCTATAATTTGATAGAGCCAACACGATACGTATGATTATCGGTTTCGCTTCCTTATTTCTGCTAATTAACGTTGCGGCTTTCTTTCTATGAACCGAACTGAAATTGGGCTAATGGGTTGAGTGGGGAAAAACTGCGATCAAGTTGTATGTATGTCGCTGTCTCGAGGATTTTCACTTTCCCCCGACGAGACGGGCAATTAAACTATTGCAAAATATTTCGCCCGCTCGTTCGCTCACTCTTTCTTGTCTTTCATAATTTTCTATTAATTTCGTAATCACAAAGAAAGCGGTCTGCCGTTAGGGAAATCGCGTTTATAACCGCTATATGTCTGGCTGTCTGATGTCTGAAAAACTTAGAGTGAATAAAATGGCAGAGAATTAAATTGCACAGCTGGAAAGATTGTGAAATTGAGGAAAGCCTTTCGTGGTTTTTCATGGCTTAAAGCCGCTATTTGATATTTTGTCATGGTGATTTATTTAAAATTATTTATAGAAAATGCGGAAAGGGGAATGGATTTAATTTTTAAATCAATTTGACTCAAACTTTCAGCAATATATTATTTTTAAATATTGCTCGGAACTTTTAAATAAATAATTTTTTTATACTATATTTAATATATTAATACCCATTTTAAATTTAAAATTTGAATTATTAAGTAAAAATGAGTTTTTAAATTAAAAAGTATCTAAATTTCAATAAAATTTTATTTATTTTTCCAATTTCCAACTTAAGCCAAAAACTTAAAAGTAAAAGTTTTAAACCTCACAAGCAAGGTTTCTTAATTTTAATCTCCAAAAACTTAACTTTTCATGAAAAATCTAAGCCTAGGCAGAAGAAATCCGTGCCAACAACCCGGAAATCAAAAGTCCATCACATTTTCCCACACATAATTAATTTCACACACAAAAAAAAAGAGCGGTAGAAGGCATAAAACAAATACACACATAAATACTTAAAACGTAAAAAAGGCACAAAAAAGCAATGCAAATGAGCGCAAATACGGAATGAATGCAGTGCACACAAAAACCTCAAAGGCAACAACACGCAAACAACACAGAGACAGCGCAACAATCGAAAGTGTTACACTTTCTGCACTTCACCAACAACAACAACAACAACAACAACGACAATAATAACAGCAAAAGAAACAACAATAATGGCAACAACAAACCATAAAAAAAGAGTGCGATGTACATATAGTTTATACAGCGATGTAATACAACGAGGCACTCATGCGCAGTAACAACAACCAACAGAAAAGGCAGAAACATCAACTGTAACACCAACAACGAGACAGGAAACTGATTTTATATAGGCGACTAATAAAATACCCTCTTAAAAGAAAAATAATTACAAGGCATAGAAAACCCTCGGATGAAAATACTTTAAAATATAGTACAATTTTTAAACCACTTTCTAATACATTGTAACATTTTAGGATATGCATAAAAATTCTATATTTTGTTAAACAAACTTTACTGTTGCAAACAAAAATCCTACCATAGCGATTATACCCACTGAAAGAGCTTGAAAACCCGTCACAGTTGCGCCATCGACGCCGGCAGCGACGCATGCGCAGAGAATTACCTGAATGAGTGAAAGAGCGAGAGTGGAAGTGAAAAGAGTGTGCGAATGAGGGGCAGAGAGAGGAGGCAGAGAGACAGGTGAAAGGGGCGGACAGCGCAATCAAAGTGTTGTTGTTACTGTTACCGCTGTGATTGTTGTTGTTGTTGTTGGACGTGTCTGCCGGCAACTGAAATGCAAAAAGTTGCATAATTTTGCGACTGCTTCTTTATACTTTTTTTTTTATTATTATTATAAAACCTATATTATTTTTATAGGCATCGTTTATTCCCCATTTATTGATCTTTATTATTATTATTATTATGATAATCCAAAAGCTGTTAAAACGAGTAAAGCAAAGCAAACTTTCGCGTGGAATTAATTTTCATAAATATTTGTCAATGCCGTCAGCAGCATCTTCAGTTTGTTCTTCCCGCAGAAGCTAAATAGCTTTTCGGTTTGCGTATTTTATAAACTGGTTTTTTGTTTTGGGGATAGTTTTATATTTTTGGGGGGCCTCGAGACTCGTTTTTTGCTGCAGGCACTCTCACTTTCATTTCGCTTGTCCAGGGAAAAAGGGGGAGGGGATATTGAGACGGATGTGGAATGGAATTAAACATTTAATTGGTTTACTGGATAGGATATCTTTTAGAGCAATGAAAAGTGCAGCAGATAGGCCAGAAAATAATGAATAAACAATATTGATATAAGGATAAGCAACGGGTTTCGGAAATTATTTATTATTTATAATTTATAAAGCTGGAAGCTATACAAGTAGCTATAGTAAGTGTGTAAAATAATAAAAATAAAATACCTTCAGCTTAAACTCATTTTCAATCAAGCATAAAATCTTATTTCAATCACTCTCTGTACTTCCTTCCCCTCTTTTAATCACTTCCTCAATTTCCTCTTCAGTTATACATCAAAATCACAGTCACCAAAACCAACAATTTTAAAATTCACGCTGTTTCATACTAAAACCCGAAATAAAAAGTGAAAGTTTAATTCCCCAAAAAAATATATATCCAAAAAACCTACGGACCATGGTCCACTAAAAATTGTGGCCAACCATTAACACAACAAAGACCACAAAAGTTAACAATTTACAGAAAAAATAATATGCCAGTAATAAGCATAATAATAATATTATTAGGTCCATAAAAAAAGATAACTCGCAGCTGTGTGAGATCGTTTCCCTAGAGAAACAATATGTTTGTTGTCGTAGGCCCACAAAAAGAGAGAACTCTCTATGATCTCAGTATCTCTGTTTCTCTGTCTAATGTCTGTCTCTCTCCCTTTCTAATGAAAGTGAAATACAGACCAAAAACGCACGAAAATTATGCAAATTATTTTAATTACCAAAAATGAGAAATTTCGTTGGGGAAAAAAGCAGGCTACAAACACACACACACAAACACACCGAAAAAGGTAATATAAAATAAAAATAAAAGCCAAAAAAGGTGCGAGGGCTCCCAAAGATGACACAGAAAGAAAAAATGGCTTGACCTACTTAAAATGGCAAGAGAAACTGAAACTGAAACCGAAACTGAGACAGAAACGAGTGGAGAAGATTAAGTCGAATTCCTGTTTTTTGGGTTCGCTTCTAAAAATAAACCAACGGACAAGATTCCTGCTGTTAAGCACACAAATCAACGATGCCGATGACAGTGAAAGTGAACCGAAAACACAAATAAATTCAGATCGCAGGCAATAAAATAAAAGTAAAAGTATCTTTAAAGCGAGGCAGCAGCATCTCATTTGCATCCTTTTGTGATCCGCTCAGATATTCCCCTGTATATCCTCGCCTTAAAACTCTTTCGCTTGCATGCATATCCGTTGTAGCTATATCTGTTGCCTTCCTTCCTGTATCTGTATCTGTATCTGTATATCTGTGCTGTGCTGTTTTTGTATCTTATTAATGTTTTTTGTAAAAGAATCAATATTGTATTTCTTCTCTACTATCTTTCTTTTCCGTTTCTTCTGTTTTACAGGCAGGAAATCTCCATTTTTGGGTTTCATTTGCAAAGCAAACGGTAATTTGGTTTTTTGTTTTAGTTTTTTCTTCTTTTTTTTTGTGTTATTAGTTTGTTCTCTTTTTATTTTTATATGTTTTATGCTGTTGTTGTACTTTGGCTTTTGTGCTCTTTCTTTCTGTTGTTTTTGTGTGTTTTATTTAATTACCATGCGAAAGTTTTTTGAATGAAATGTGTGCGCTTTTTGTATTCAATATTTTATTGTCTTTGTTTTGCATGATTTAAGGCAAATATTGTTGCTTATATTTAGTGGATCATCGAAATGTTGAGTGGTTTGTTTGATTTGCATAATCTTTTGGTGTGAACATTACCCCAATTGTAGATTAAACTAGTTTTAGCCCAACTTGATGTATATAAATATATTCAGGTTTCAGATTTAAATTTTTGCACTTAAATTTGGTGATAAAATTAAATAGCATTATAATATTTCATTTTGCAAACCTACAAAATATTTAAATTAAGTTTGAAAAAGCGAAAAACTTTCCATTTCTTAAAAATTAAAATGGTAAAATGTTGTATATTATTTAAATGATTAAATAATATAAAAAAAAAACATTATAAATCCTTAAACATTATCTTAAAATTAATCCCTGGCTTTCGTTACCAACACTTTCATTATTTCTCCTCTTACCAACTATAGTTACGTCCTAAAATGCCTTCATTTATGTACAAAAAAGCAGCCACAAGAAAACAGCCATGGTGACAAAGTTCAAAGCCTGTTTTCCCAAATTTCCCAGACATAAATCCTCCTAAAAGGCAACACAAGTGTCTAATTAACAAAACCAAAAGACGATAGACGACCGAATCCATGAATACTCGCACATTGCACATACGCCGCGTGGGCCGATAGCTTGGACAGAGCCACTGCACATTTGCAGATTTGCAAGTCCCAATTTCCACCAGCGACCAGATATTACTTCACACCCCAGACATTTCACTTACGCTTTGGTGAGCACATCGAAAAGAAAAGAAAAGATATTACTTCATTGCACAGACCAGAAATGTGTGCGAAGAAGCCGAGGCAGCCAAGGAGGAAAGAAAGAGGCAGGCCACAAAATGGCATAAAATTTCGCAATAGTCCGTAATGCAAAAAGCGGCAGTAGCAAGCACACACACACAACTGTAAACTGTAAAAAGTCCAAGAAACACAAAAAAATATAAAAAATAAAAGGAAAAACATTCGCAAATGAAAGTGAGAGTGAATAAGAAAGCGGAAACTATTGCGAGCCAAAGAAACCAAAGACGGCAACTGGTTTCTGTTACTGTCTGTGGCCAGCAAACTCGTTTGTGAAAGAAATCAAAGGAAAGAAGCGAAAAGCTGAGAAAGATCATGCTCAGCTGCGCATGCGCAGCGTCGTCTAAGCCAGAAATCCACTCAACGGAACTCAATAGGGCTAAAAAGAGCTTTTACCCATCACTTGCTGCTTTTTTGAGTGTTTTTGCTTGAACAAAAAGTTGTTGTTTTTTTTGTGGCTTTTTTTGTTGCTTTTTTGTTGATTTTTTGGTTGTTGCTTTTTTTTTGGTTGGTATTCGTTGTTGTATTTGCTTGGAGCGATAAAAATCAGTTTGAAAGCTGCAGTAAAAATTTCACTTTCGCTTTTCGTGCTTCCTCTTGCCGTTGTTTGCATTGTCTATGTCTGTGTGTGTGTGATTTGTTTGTTTGTTGGTTTTCTTTCTTTGTTTCGTTGTGTTTTGTCTCTTTTTATTTTCTTTTTTGTTTGCTTGTAAACCCGTTTTTAGCATGCGGAAATTTGCGGAAATTGTTGCTAGGTCTATGAGTGGCAGTTCCCATACGATTCCAAAAGAATTCAAATGGTTTATATAATAGAGAGCAAAATGAAAAGCACTTGACCCAGTTTACAAAGCAAATAGCCATCTTATCGGGAGCCTTAACTATATATATAGACCCGTATCTAATCAGTAACTAATGGCGCCCTTTAAATACTTTTTTTCTAGGCAAATCCACATCGAATAGCAAAGAAATCATCTGCCCCGATGACAAATACAAGGAGGAGGGCGACATTTGGAATGTCGAGGCGCAGACAGCGTTCCTGGGCCCAAATCTGTGGGACAAGACCCTGCCCTACGATGCCGACCTCAAGGTAACACAAGTTAGTATCATTTCTATCATCGCTGCGTAGTGGCTGCGTCTTTATTCTATAAACAATGTTCCAAAGGTCCAAATTACACAAAAAATAAAGAAAAGAAAAGGCTCAAAATTTCACACACACACCGATACACTTGAAATGCAGTACAGTCATGACAAAACATACACTTCAGTTAACGTGAATGTTATCGATTGCTTTACTTAGTGCGAGAATTGTATTCTCATCATCAGAGCTCAGAATCGTGTAACTAACCCCGAGGAAATGTCAGCTCCTCCCATGTCACAGTTTTTCATAGCATTTTTCGTATTTGAACATTATAGTATGCCGACCTAGACGAGTTCCTCTCGGAGAACAACATACCTGATGGCCTGCCCGGCACTCACCTGGGCCACTCGAGTGGCCTGGGCCACCGGTCCGATTCCCTGGGCCACGCAGCGGGTCTGTCGCTCGGCCTCGGCCACATAACCACAAAGCGGGAGCGGTCGCCCTCGCCGTCCGACTGCATCAGTCCGGACACGCTAAATCCGCCATCGCCGGCCGAGTCAAGTGAGTATATTGCATAAAGCAGCTGCTAGTCGATTTATCGATAATATGGCAATGAAGATCGTTTAAGAAATCGTCATCAAAATTTTAAAAACGAAAATGGCAAAAGCGCAATATCTATCGAGTTTACTAAAAAATGTATCAAAATTATTAAGCAATTGAAGCGATAATTTACAAAAAAGATCGATATATCAAATCAATAAACAACGCAAATAATAATCAAAACATTAAAGAGTAGTTAGACGTCAAATCAAAAATCTGTGAAAATATTAAGACGAAGTGAAGACATAAATTAATGATTTAATTAATCGACACATTATTTAATTGATTAATGCTTTTAAATTTATAAAGGTCTTCGAAAATTTTGAAGTAAATATAATTAATATTCAAATTATTAAAGAACTGTATATAAATGTCCAATCAGCGTTATAAATAATAAATTAGCAATTTCTTAAAGAAAAAATAAATTCCGTCAGCTTAATATCTTGGAAATTTAATTGAAACTTTCTCGATCTTAATTATCAGTTATTTAAACAACAAAAAAAATTGAAAACAAAAAAATTTGTAAAGCAACCATTATTGAAATTGCCAGTAAGATCTTTAGTCTTTATTACTGATTTCTGTAAACTAAAATATGTAAAAAAACACAAATGGAATGGACATTGCTTCTAACTTAAATTATAATGGAATTGTATAAATTAATTTAAGTTACCCACAAATGTCTTATCAAATGCTAAATGTTAAAGAGACACAAACGAAAAGGCCGCAAGGCCTTTTGACTCAATGATTCCCATTCCAATTTGTGCAAATCCTTAAATTTCAATTCAATTCAAATTAAATTCTATTTAATTTCTGATGAGTTTCCACCCATTCGTTCTTTGAGTTTCCCCGTCTTTGAGGTTGATTTCTATGATTTTAATTTAGCACGAAACAGTCTGTGAAACATTGTTAACATTTAGTATTTGATATTCCAGCATTTTCGTTCGCCTCCTCGGGCCGTGACTTTGATCCGCGGACCCGAGCCTTCTCCGACGAGGAGCTCAAGCCGCAGCCGATGATCAAAAAGTCACGCAAGCAATTCGTTCCAGATGAGCTCAAGGACGACAAGTACTGGGCCCGCCGCCGGAAGAACAACATTGCCGCCAAGCGATCCCGCGATGCCCGGCGCCAGAAGGAGAACCAGATTGCGATGCGGGCACGATACTTGGAGAAGGAAGTGAGTATCGAAGACTCTTAGGGAATTAAAGCCCAAAAACTAATCCTGTAATTCTGTAATTCATAGAATGCAACATTACATCAAGAGGTGGAGCAGTTGAAACAGGAGAACATGGACTTGCGTGCACGTCTATCGAAATTCCAAGATGTGTAATGATAAATACAATTTTGTGACTTGGCCTGAGGACACCACAACAATTAAATAATAATAATTATTGATAAAAATAACAATAATCATAATTATGATAAAAACTACTAATAATGTTTAGTAAAGCAGACATGAAAACCTACACTATAAATCTTTATATATATATCTAAATATATATATGTGAAAAAATAATATAATAATTAGTAAGCAAAAACACACACAACCACACACCTACACCCCTCACGGCGTCGTGCTCCGCTTAAATATTTATTTTATGCTAAACGAAAACTAAAAGCAAATTAACTAAAACACAAAGGAGGAGAAACCGAGTGGAAACTAAACATTTTTTAGAGTAGCCAAAAACAAAAAATAAAAGAAAGTCTCGCGAGCAGCCGAAGCTTTTTGCCTTTACAGTAGCATACTTCCGAGCGCAATGGGAATCCTAGCCAGACACACTTAGAGCCCAGACCCTAGAATTGTTATCTTTTAAATTGTTTAATAGTTGTTTAGCCTAGTTTTTACATTTTCCCCCACACACAAGCGTCTCCATTATTTTCCCCAAAACTTCTTCTTCTACTTACTACTATTATTAAACTAATTTTTATTATTCTTTGTAATTAGTTCTTCGGTTAAGTTTTGCTTTAGCAATTAGTAAAAGGAAAACAACACACAACAAAAATCATATTGTAAATAATTTCGTTGCCTTTTTTCAAATTAAATCGAGAGAAGAATTAACACAAAAAGCATGAGAAAATCTTGTATAAAAAATTGCAAAATGAAAACCCACAAAAAAAAAAAACAAAACAAAAACAAAGAGAAGAGAAGAGAAAACTAAAGGAACGCTAAGGAAAACCATTTAGAAATGAGCAAAGAACTTCCCTCCTCAGTTGCCGGGCACTTGGCAGCTGGTTAGTTTAAGTGAGCTATGATTTTTATATAAACCTTAAAGAGAAAAATATATCAGAAAACCCAAAAAAAGGAAAATAAACAAGAAAACGATTCAAAAAAGAAACCGAAACACGGACACGGACAGACGGGAAACAGAGACAGACATAAATGCAAAACTAGAAGTGAAATAGTTTTCGTTGTTGATTTGTTGATACTAAAATAACCAACCCAAAACTAACCCAGACATAGTCAGCTGGTTAAAGCGAGATAACTACTTTTCTTACTACTTACTAACATCCATAAGAACCATCCATCCCCCGATCACCCCCTTTCAATTTTCACATTTTTTCCTTTTAGTTTGTTAAGAGACATCTTATTCGTTTACCTTTTTATTACAAGAAAAACTATTTCTTTTGGTGTGATTTGCAAGATCTTAAACAAAAACAAAAAAACAAAACAATCTAAAAACAAAACATTGTTTCATAATATTAAATAATTATGTTACTTTAAACAAAACACTATTTTCGTTAGTTAAGTTTATTAATTATTATTATTATTATTTGTTATACATTTGAGTTACATTTACCTGCATACAATTATCTAGACACTTAAGCAAATATATGAAACAACAAAAACTTACAGACCGAAACGAAAATTTATATTTTATATTCAGAAATGGAAGCTACATAAAGCATATAGAGAGTTAATTAAGTTCATTAAGCACTTCTTCTTAACAAATTTCAATAAGTTTTATTTATTCTATGGAAAAATGTGCAAAATCAACATAAACAAACCACAAAAGCCAAGGAGAAGAACGAGAGTAACAAAACGTGAGAAAGCAAACAAATAACATCAATTTGTGTGTAATAATAAAAGTCTAAGCGTTGCTTTTAAATACTGAAAACTCGTTTACATTTGATTTTCTATTCTGCCTCCCTACCTCCCTTCCTATCTATCTATCTATCTATCTATCTATCTTTTTATCTTTCCACACAATCCACACAGTTCACCCCCGCAGAGACCCCGCATAGCTCATTGTTAGTAAATATCTACAAAATATAAATAAAACAAGAAACCATACAAGGATCTCAAGACAGAGTTAAAGAAGCAAACCGTAACCGCAACCGAATCGAAATCTAAATCGAAACTAACCCTAACGATAGATGCAAGAACTACACAAATTATAAAGTAATCTACATAGCATTATATAGCAATTTATATACCTAGATATTTAGTCAGAGGGAAAGCTTCTTCGGTTCTAATTTTCCCTGTTTTCGTTTCGAATTTTCTTTACCAAAATCTAACCCCAAGAGCCTTTTGCACTGCTATAAGACCACCTAGAGAAAACAACCACAGGAGAGAACGTAAAAGAGAGAATTGAGAAAGATAAACCCACTACAAATAATCCCCCCAAGAAAAACTATTAAAAATATGTTGGGTGTCATTTTGCAAATAAAAATGAGAATTTTTGAGCTTCGGTTGTTGAATAAATTCACACACACACACACACACACACGAGTATATACGATAATGATAATGCGTAAACATTTATTGAAAACTCAAAAATAGCGGACTTGAAACCCCATTAACTATACAAACTAAGCAGATTCAAGCAATTGCTACAACATATTTGTACAACAGACAAAAAATCATGTTATATTTATATAAAAATATTTATATCTAAGACGAAATATGGACAAGTATCATAGATCGCGCGTAGAGGTGAAAACAAATTAATACAATATTTTGCTTAAACACTTGGCCTGGGAAGTGAACCTCCTCTTCAACACACAACACAGTTGGTTAAGCGTAGAAGTGTATATTTTTTAAAACTTATTGTTTTCCGTAGTTTGTAGTTGAATTTTTGTAGACAATTTTTTGTTGATGTAGAGAAAATTGTTGAATAAAAAACAGAAAACATTTTTAAAACGAGTTTACAGATTTATCAATTAATTTGGCCAACACCCACACACACACACAAGCACGCCCAGCAGCAGCAGCATCAACAAGGAGAGGATGCGATTTCTGTAGCCTTCTTCTAGGCCACGAATTTCCCAGGCCAAAAGCTAGCCACAGAAAATGCTAAAGAAACGCAGCAAAAAAGGCAAGCAAGCAAATTGTAAGCAAGTATTTTATGCAACGAGTTTGTTGTAGATTGCCTTTTATTTTCACATTCAACATTTTTTAGTTGGAAAAGCTATGAAAAGCAAAGAAAAGCAAGATTTTCGTATAAGAATGTTCCGTAACAAAATGTAGACTTTGTAGCAACAACAGAAGACGATAAAACTGAAAAGTATGAAACATTTTTTGTCAACATAAGCAAGAAATTAAAAAACAAAAGTGAAAACTAACGAAATTATGTTTAATATACAATAATAAACATTAAAGTATAAATATATATATATTTATTATATACAAAACGGATTAGTTAAATGAATTTCGCATGCAGCAACAAATGAGTAACGAGTAACTTTTGTAGATAAATTCGTAGTTGATGATTTTTATATAAACCTTATACATATATATATTAGTTGTACGCCTACGTAAAGTACACTCAACTACATAGCAAGCGGGCAATGAACGAGGCGAGATCGTTAGGCAGGGTTAAAAATAGTAACTAAAGACACAAATTGTTGCAGTGCAAAGCAGAAAACAAACAAAACATAAAAAAGAAACGAGAAATTAGCAAAGCGATAAATTAAGTAAGTGAAATCGCAACGGTAAAGTTGCATTGAGAGCGAGTGCTGAGTGTTTTTAGTGATTAAGAGTTGAAAACAAAACAAAATGGAGCGAGCGGAAACGGAAGTCGGCAGGCGGCGCGAACCGATGGCAATGCGAAACATATTAAATGCTATTATATAATTATATACATAATATTATACACATATACATAACTTATATATACATATATATATATATATATATTCTTACATAATATTAAAGACAAAAATGTTGTTGAATTTTAAAATCAATAAAAGAAAACCCCCGAGAAAAAATCCTCAAATAAAAATATTTAAATGTAGTAAAGATAAAAAAGAAGAAAAAAAAAAACACAAAAAATTGTTAGTTGTTGCAAAAAATCAAGCTAAATTAATTAAATAAATGAAAAACCCAACTAAAAGAGAACTTAAAAAGCGTTTTAGAGCCTTTACTTATATTTTGAGAATTTTGCAAAACGAAACGAAATGCAAATAATTTTATATATGAACAAGCAAGAAAAGCTGAAAGTAAAATTCATAGACACACAAGGCTACAATATAGTTTAAGTGGAGGCTTAAACGGGGGCTTAAACAAACTTCATTTGGTACTCAAAGCAAAAACGTAGAGAAAACAAAAATAAGCTTACAGCATTAGAGCAATGCTATAAGAAATCCACGTAAAACTCAGCCTAATTGTTGTTGGCAGGCAGGCAGCATGCAAGACACAAGAGAAATGCGAAATCTAAATTCAAATTAAAAACTTAACGATGAAAGCCTAAGCAAGGACACTAACATGTACCTAGATATATATACAAAACCAAAATAAACGTAACTTAAACGACAATTTCAACACAAGTGCTCGATACGCTGCAGATATTAGTTCTATTTTATTCATAAACCAAACTCATTTGTTAATTACTTTACACTTACTTAAGCTTAAGTTCAAACCGCATTCAATCTAAGTTCTTTTGTAGATTTTGTTAATGTTTTAAGAGAGAGTGTTACGTTTCTGTTATGGGCTTTAATTCGAGAAGGCAACTTAAATTAATTCGTAGGAACTTCAAGAGATAAGAAGTGAGATTTAGATGAGAAACGTAAGGCAAGAAAATGAAGGCGAGTAAATATGTTTTATGAGAAACTGCAAAAAAGAACAAACAATAAAGGTTTAGATACAAATTTTGAAACGATAAATGCAAAAAAAAAAGATAAACTTGAAAAATTGTTTTATTTCTGTTTGGCATTGCATATGTTTGAGGTAAGTTTGGGATTATGTTTTTAGAGTCTACTTTGAGGCAGCTTTAGTAGGAACAACCTGTTGGCCTTCAAAGCAGCTGGAGTATATATATATTTTTTAAGGGTCTGGAGGTCAAGTTGATTGCATAATTGGTAAGTGGAAAGAGGACATAAAAACTGGAACTGGAATATGAGCTGTGCCAGACCTCAACATGTTGCAAATAAAACGTCGGAAGTCCTGGGAGGCTGCAAAAATATGCTAACTCGAGAACTCAAAAATCGTGTGACTATAAATATAAGAAATACTATAAATAAATAAAATACTATAACAAAAATAAAATATTTATAAATTTCTACACCAATTTAGAGGCAATCTAAGATTCACCTGAGATAATAAAATTTATCATATATAAACAACAATCACTATTTCAATTTCCACACCCATCTGACCATCTGATACTCTTCCGACTACAATTCACATTCATTACAAGTCAATGGCAAAAAAGATCGGAAACAACTTGATATGTTTGTCAGCTTCAAGCTAAACCCATGCCCAAATCCGTCGAGTCTTATGCAAAAAACAAAACCAATGAAAACAAAATCAAGCTTTAAAACTAATTTCCTCATATATTGCTTACAAAATAAACATCTCAAACATGAAACTCGCAGCTAATTTCCGTTGATTAACAGCAACAACAGTGCCAACTACCTGAAAAATGGGAGCTGCATAACTTTTACACAAAAAGAAATAAGTGAATGGTAATTTAATATTTTTGTAATATTATTATTGTTAATATTTTCTTTTAAAATTAATATAAATTATGTAATATCATTATCTTAATAATAGAGCTAATTTAACAATACGCCCTTTAAAAATATGTACATATATGGTAACTATGAGCAGATATGATCATAGCTTAAGGATTTCAGGATCTGTTAATATTAAAAAATAACCATGATTTTCTCCCTCTGCACTTTAAACCAGACCCAGACTCGAGGCGAACCATTTCGATTACTTCCCTATGGGGAAATGTTGCAATAAATGCGAGCAATGCTCAAACTTATGCGGGTCCCTCGCTCGCCTCTCATACATGTGTGTATTGTTACGGCCCCAAGGCTTACGAAAGCGTATAAAGAGTTAACAACAACCCAGCCGACACTCAAAATGTTAATGCCAAGCCACCGACGACGACGATGGCACGAAAACTGGTAATATGCAGGCAGCAGCGGCTAACAGACAACGTTGAACTTGAGCTTGAAATGCGAGCCAAGCGAAACCGAAAAAAAGAGAGGCAGTAAAGGAGAGAGATAGAGAGGGAGAAAGAGAGACCAGAGACCTGAGGGGGTTTGTTTAAGCCAAGCTTGTCGGCAACTGCATTTGTTGATCGCCCCAAATGAGGTCAACGCGTCGTATACGTAATTTGCGTTAAATGACAAAACCAAATGTAAGAGACGGGCGAACTCTTATGAAACGCTGAAATTCGATTACAGATGAACATCTATAACTCAGACCTCTATTGGTTAATAGCAGCGATAAAGAATGATGTAATTTATAAGGTAAAAATATATATTAATTCAAAATCAATTTTATATAATTACAATTTTGCAAGGAATACAAAACAATTTGGTTACCTTTGTCTTAAGATCATTGGTAATTAAATTTAATTAATTAATATTAAATTAGACTAATAAATAAATTATATTAAATATAATAATATTATTTAATTACTAAATGCTTAGAAAAAAATATTTGTGCAATTTTAAATGGTCTGAAAAATGTGGATCTAATAATATAATATTTTCAAATGGTCTAAAAACTGTGGTTCTTTATTTTTAATGGAAACTTATATAAGGATTCCCCGTGAATAAATCTATTTCAAGAATAACCCATTTCTTGTCTTCATAATTACCTATTTAAAATGCTAAAAATTATTGAAAATTACACTTTTTTATAAATTAATTTCTATAAAATCCCAAATTTATCAACAAAAGTTCCAGATACTGAGGATCGACTGTAATTGTTGTTATTATTGATGTTTGCTGCTGCCTATATGGCCTGTTGTCTGTGTTGAGTGGCGCCGGAAATGCGCATCATACGATAAATGACGCCCACTAGCAAACTAGCACCCCCCACCACCTACTTCCCTTCTCCCTGGCCCTCTCCCTTTGGTTTTCCCCAACACCCCCACCCATTCACACTCTCTCGCTCTCATCAGCAGCACTTTAGTTTGGCGTCGCCTGTTTTGACAGTTGACGTTTTGCCGGCAAATTTTTTGTTGAGAGCGCACAGAAAACGCCGCCGAAGAGAACCTGGATTGATGACGCAACAGAGCGCCTAAGAGCGCCAACATCCCCACCAGTGACATAATATTCGAGTGCTTGAAATGCTCTTGGGGCTCCCCAAAAGAGAGAGGCACCGTGCTGGTTGTGTGTTTCGCTCTGCCAGCTCGCTGGCCGATTTGCTCCATTCATTCGCTGTTGAACATCGGCCCTGGCAAGTTCAGCCGAGAGACGTTTTTAAAGCCCAGGCCGAGACAAATATAATCAAACAAAAGGCCATAGGCAGTGAGCAAAAATATTAAAGAATAAAACAAAAAATAAATTCGTCAGTTTTGTTTTAAAAGAAATAACAACAAATTAGAGCGAAAATCAACGCTTGGAGCCACTAGAAACACGTTGTTGCCACCGCCGCCATCGTCGTCGTCGTCGTCGTGGTCTCTCTTTTGCCGTCGCGTAACGTAAGCGTATTACAAAACAAACGCCAACGTAATCAAAAAATAATAAAAAATACAAATACTAGTGGCTGTTGCTGCTGTCGTTTAGTTCGTGTTTCACCCAGTGTAAATAGTAAATAAATAGGCCCCAAAATTTAGCAGGGATTTCCTTATACCCCTTAAGGGTGCCGCACACCCCCGCCCCTCCTTGCTGCTCCAACGGAAAAAATATAGCAAAAAATTTAACCCGTGTGTGCGGCGGGGTTACGTAAAGCCGTTCCAAGTTCTTACAAAACACAAAAAAAAAGCGAATAACAAAAAATACAACACATAACACGAGAAAAGTTACGCGCACGCCCAACACAAAAATAACAACAAATACGTATACAAATACACAAATACACGAATACAAGTGCGAGAAAAAAAGCGGGGCAGGAAAATATATTCCCGAATTCCCGTTCTTTTCGCACGCGTGTGGCAATAAATTTTTTGGCAAACAAAAAAAATTTATAAAAGCGAATTAGAAAAAAATATATACAGTGGTGGACACGAGTTTAGCACACTATGCCGCACCCAACTTTTATGAAAGGTACTTTCCTTTCTGCAAGGACTAGATCCTTGATTCTTTTACGTACGGCTAGGTTATTATATTGAGAGCATATCTGGTTATTATTATCGTCCAAACTATTTGTGTCTTCCTGCCACAGGACCCTAAGTGCAGCAACCCCGAAAAAACGCTGGCCACAAGTTTAGCACACATAACAAAAAATATTTTTATTTCATTATAGGATAACAATTTCGAAAAAATTTAACTAGTATTTGGTGGGATAACCTTTATTCTTAATTACTGCTTGGCATCTTCTTGGAAGACTTTCCACCAGGGTGGCACATCTATGCTGGGGTATAGCATACCAAGCCTTTTGGATTTCGGTCCATAGATCCTTGAAATTTGCGGGTTTAACAGCCCGAATGTGCTTCTCGACATCGCCCCACAAATTCTCAATTGGATTGAGATCTGGGGATTGAGCTGGCCATTTAAGAACCTCTATTTTATTATCCTGGAGGCAAGACTTCACCAAGCGTGAAGTGTGCTTAGGATCGTTGTCATGCATAAATCTCCACTTTAACGGTAAATTTTCCTCGGCAAAGGGTATCATAACATTTGTAATTATATCCTTATACATATGCTGGTCCATCCGAGTATCAATTTTGTGGATAGGACCCACGCCGTGCCAGGAAAAGCCTGCCCATACCATGACATTTCCACCGCCATGCTTAATGGTCTTCACTGTATATCGTGGGTTGTGCTGCAAGTTGGGGGGTCGCCAAACATACTGCTTTCCATCGGATCCCAGCCGGGAAAACTTAGATTCGTCACTCCACAATATATTTTTCCAAAAAATTAGTGGTTTCTTTAGGTGCTCCTTGGCGAACGCTAACCTAGCCTTTAAATTTTTTTTTGACACGTGTGGCTTATGTTGTGCTATGCACCCACGTAAATTTTTTTCATTTAGCCTCCTTCT